>JAQZCD010000196.1:17500-112500 GCA_030864225.1 Capsicum baccatum var. pendulum | reverse complement strand
TTTTTTTTTTTTTTTTTTTTTTTTTTTTTTTTTTTTTTTTTTTTTTTTTTTTTTTTTTTTTTTTTTTTTTTTTTTTTTTTTTTTTTTTTTTTTTTTTTTTTTTTTTTTTTTTTTTTTTTTTTTTTTTTTTTTTTTTTTTTTTTTTTTTTTTTTTTTTTTTTTTTTTTTTTTTTTTTTTTTTTTTTTTTTTTTTTTTTTTTTTTTTTTTTTTTTTTTTTTTTTTTTTTTTTTTTTTTTTTTTTTTTTTTTTTTTTTTTTTTTTTTTTTTTTTTTTTTTTTTTTTTTTTTTTTTTTTTTTTTTTTTTTTTTTTTTTTTTTTTTTTTTTTTTTTTTTTTTTTTTTTTTTTTTTTTTTTTTTTTTTTTTTTTTTTTTTTTTTTTTTTTTTTTTTTTTTTTTTTTTTTTTTTTTTTTTTTTTTTTTTTTTTTTTTTTTTTTTTTTTTTTTTTTTTTTTTTTTTTTTTTTTTTTTTTTTTTTTTTTTTTTTTTTTTTTTTTTTTTTTTTTTTTTTTTTTTTTTTTTTTTTTTTTTTTTTTTTTTTTTTTTTTTTTTTTTTTTTTTTTTTTTTTTTTTTTTTTTTTTTTTTTTTTTTTTTTTTTTTTTTTTTTTTTTTTTTTTTTTTTTTTTTTTTTTTTTTTTTTTTTTTTTTTTTTTTTTTTTTTTTTTTTTTTTTTTTTTTTTTTTTTTTTTTTTTTTTTTTTTTTTTTTTTTTTTTTTTTTTTTTTTTTTTTTTTTTTTTTTTTTTTTTTTTTTTTTTTTTTTTTTTTTTTTTTTTTTTTTTTTTTTTTTTTTTTTTTTTTTTTTTTTTTTTTTTTTTTTTTTTTTTTTTTTTTTTTTTTTTTTTTTTTTTTTTTTTTTTTTTTTTTTTTTTTTTTTTTTTTTTTTTTTTTTTTTTTTTTTTTTTTTTTTTTTTTTTTTTTTTTTTTTTTTTTTTTTTTTTTTTTTTTTTTTTTTTTTTTTTTTTTTTTTTTTTTTTTTTTTTTTTTTTTTTTTTTTTTTTTTTTTTTTTTTTTTTTTTTTTTTTTTTTTTTTTTTTTTTTTTTTTTTTTTTTTTTTTTTTTTTTTTTTTTTTTTTTTTTTTTTTTTTTTTTTTTTTTTTTTTTTTTTTTTTTTTTTTTTTTTTTTTTTTTTTTTTTTTTTTTTTTTTTTTTTTTTTTTTTTTTTTTTTTTTTTTTTTTTTTTTTTTTTTTTTTTTTTTTTTTTTTTTTTTTTTTTTTTTTTTTTTTTTTTTTTTTTTTTTTTTTTTTTTTTTTTTTTTTTTTTTTTTTTTTTTTTTTTTTTTTTTTTTTTTTTTTTTTTTTTTTTTTTTTTTTTTTTTTTTTTTTTTTTTTTTTTTTTTTTTTTTTTTTTTTTTTTTTTTTTTTTTTTTTTTTTTTTTTTTTTTTTTTTTTTTTTTTTTTTTTTTTTTTTTTTT
This sequence comes from Capsicum baccatum var. pendulum, assembly GCA_030864225.1. Classification (NCBI taxonomy): domain Eukaryota; kingdom Viridiplantae; phylum Streptophyta; class Magnoliopsida; order Solanales; family Solanaceae; genus Capsicum; species Capsicum baccatum. The sequence continues at coordinate 111,088 of JAQZCD010000196.1, read as the reverse complement.
TTTTTTTTTTTTTTTTTTTTTTTTTTTTTTTTTTTTTTTTTTTTTTTTTTTTTTTTTTTTTTTTTTTTTTTTTTTTTTTTTTTTTTTTTTTTTTTTTTTTTTTTTTTTTTTTTTTTTTTTTTTTTTTTTTTTTTTTTTTTTTTTTTTTTTTTTTTTTTTTTTTTTTTTTTTTTTTTTTTTTTTTTTTTTTTTTTTTTTTTTTTTTTTTTTTTTTTTTTTTTTTTTTTTTTTTTTTTTTTTTTTTTTTTTTTTTTTTTTTTTTTTTTTTTTTTTTTTTTTTTTTTTTTTTTTTTTTTTTTTTTTTTTTTTTTTTTTTTTTTTTTTTTTTTTTTTTTTTTTTTTTTTTTTTTTTTTTTTTTTTTTTTTTTTTTTTTTTTTTTTTTTTTTTTTTTTTTTTTTTTTTTTTTTTTTTTTTTTTTTTTTTTTTTTTTTTTTTTTTTTTTTTTTTTTTTTTTTTTTTTTTTTTTTTTTTTTTTTTTTTTTTTTTTTTTTTTTTTTTTTTTTTTTTTTTTTTTTTTTTTTTTTTTTTTTTTTTTTTTTTTTTTTTTTTTTTTTTTTTTTTTTTTTTTTTTTTTTTTTTTTTTTTTTTTTTTTTTTTTTTTTTTTTTTTTTTTTTTTTTTTTTTTTTTTTTTTTTTTTTTTTTTTTTTTTTTTTTTTTTTTTTTTTTTTTTTTTTTTTTTTTTTTTTTTTTTTTTTTTTTTTTTTTTTTTTTTTTTTTTTTTTTTTTTTTTTTTTTTTTTTTTTTTTTTTTTTTTTTTTTTTTTTTTTTTTTTTTTTTTTTTTTTTTTTTTTTTTTTTTTTTTTTTTTTTTTTTTTTTTTTTTTTTTTTTTTTTTTTTTTTTTTTTTTTTTTTTTTTTTTTTTTTTTTTTTTTTTTTTTTTTTTTTTTTTTTTTTTTTTTTTTTTTTTTTTTTTTTTTTTTTTTTTTTTTTTTTTTTTTTTTTTTTTTTTTTTTTTTTTTTTTTTTTTTTTTTTTTTTTTTTTTTTTTTTTTTTTTTTTTTTTTTTTTTTTTTTTTTTTTTTTTTTTTTTTTTTTTTTTTTTTTTTTTTTTTTTTTTTTTTTTTTTTTTTTTTTTTTTTTTTTTTTTTTTTTTTTTTTTTTTTTTTTTTTTTTTTTTTTTTTTTTTTTTTTTTTTTTTTTTTTTTTTTTTTTTTTTTTTTTTTTTTTTTTTTTTTTTTTTTTTTTTTTTTTTTTTTTTTTTTTTTTTTTTTTTTTTTTTTTTTTTTTTTTTTTTTTTTTTTTTTTTTTTTTTTTTTTTTTTTTTTTTTTTTTTTTTTTTTTTTTTTTTTTTTTTTTTTTTTTTTTTTTTTTTTTTTTTTTTTTTTTTTTTTTTTTTTTTTTTTTTTTTTTTTTTTTTTTTTTTTTTTTTTTTTTTTTTTTTTTTTTTTTTTTTTTTTTTTTTTTTTTTTTTTTTTTTTTTTTTTTTTTTTTTTTTTTTTTTTTTTTTTTTTTTTTTTTTTTTTTTTTTTTTTTTTTTTTTTTTTTTTTTTTTTTTTTTTTTTTTTTTTTTTTTTTTTTTTTTTTTTTTTTTTTTTTTTTTTTTTTTTTTTTTTTTTTTTTTTTTTTTTTTTTTTTTTTTTTTTTTTTTTTTTTTTTTTTTTTTTTTTTTTTTTTTTTTTTTTTTTTTTTTTTTTTTTTTTTTTTTTTTTTTTTTTTTTTTTTTTTTTTTTTTTTTTTTTTTTTTTTTTTTTTTTTTTTTTTTTTTTTTTTTTTTTTTTTTTTTTTTTTTTTTTTTTTTTTTTTTTTTTTTTTTTTTTTTTTTTTTTTTTTTTTTTTTTTTTTTTTTTTTTTTTTTTTTTTTTTTTTTTTTTTTTTTTTTTTTTTTTTTTTTTTTTTTTTTTTTTTTTTTTTTTTTTTTTTTTTTTTTTTTTTTTTTTTTTTTTTTTTTTTTTTTTTTTTTTTTTTTTTTTTTTTTTTTTTTTTTTTTTTTTTTTTTTTTTTTTTTTTTTTTTTTTTTTTTTTTTTTTTTTTTTTTTTTTTTTTTTTTTTTTTTTTTTTTTTTTTTTTTTTTTTTTTTTTTTTTTTTTTTTTTTTTTTTTTTTTTTTTTTTTTTTTTTTTTTTTTTTTTTTTTTTTTTTTTTTTTTTTTTTTTTTTTTTTTTTTTTTTTTTTTTTTTTTTTTTTTTTTTTTTTTTTTTTTTTTTTTTTTTTTTTTTTTTTTTTTTTTTTTTTTTTTTTTTTTTTTTTTTTTTTTTTTTTTTTTTTTTTTTTTTTTTTTTTTTTTTTTTTTTTTTTTTTTTTTTTTTTTTTTTTTTTTTTTTTTTTTTTTTTTTTTTTTTTTTTTTTTTTTTTTTTTTTTTTTTTTTTTTTTTTTTTTTTTTTTTTTTTTTTTTTTTTTTTTTTTTTTTTTTTTTTTTTTTTTTTTTTTTTTTTTTTTTTTTTTTTTTTTTTTTTTTTTTTTTTTTTTTTTTTTTTTTTTTTTTTTTTTTTTTTTTTTTTTTTTTTTTTTTTTTTTTTTTTTTTTTTTTTTTTTTTTTTTTTTTTTTTTTTTTTTTTTTTTTTTTTTTTTTTTTTTTTTTTTTTTTTTTTTTTTTTTTTTTTTTTTTTTTTTTTTTTTTTTTTTTTTTTTTTTTTTTTTTTTTTTTTTTTTTTTTTTTTTTTTTTTTTTTTTTTTTTTTTTTTTTTTTTTTTTTTTTTTTTTTTTTTTTTTTTTTTTTTTTTTTTTTTTTTTTTTTTTTTTTTTTTTTTTTTTTTTTTTTTTTTTTTTTTTTTTTTTTTTTTTTTTTTTTTTTTTTTTTTTTTTTTTTTTTTTTTTTTTTTTTTTTTTTTTTTTTTTTTTTTTTTTTTTTTTTTTTTTTTTTTTTTTTTTTTTTTTTTTTTTTTTTTTTTTTTTTTTTTTTTTTTTTTTTTTTTTTTTTTTTTTTTTTTTTTTTTTTTTTTTTTTTTTTTTTTTTTTTTTTTTTTTTTTTTTTTTTTTTTTTTTTTTTTTTTTTTTTTTTTTTTTTTTTTTTTTTTTTTTTTTTTTTTTTTTTTTTTTTTTTTTTTTTTTTTTTTTTTTTTTTTTTTTTTTTTTTTTTTTTTTTTTTTTTTTTTTTTTTTTTTTTTTTTTTTTTTTTTTTTTTTTTTTTTTTTTTTTTTTTTTTTTTTTTTTTTTTTTTTTTTTTTTTTTTTTTTTTTTTTTTTTTTTTTTTTTTTTTTTTTTTTTTTTTTTTTTTTTTTTTTTTTTTTTTTTTTTTTTTTTTTTTTTTTTTTTTTTTTTTTTTTTTTTTTTTTTTTTTTTTTTTTTTTTTTTTTTTTTTTTTTTTTTTTTTTTTTTTTTTTTTTTTTTTTTTTTTTTTTTTTTTTTTTTTTTTTTTTTTTTTTTTTTTTTTTTTTTTTTTTTTTTTTTTTTTTTTTTTTTTTTTTTTTTTTTTTTTTTTTTTTTTTTTTTTTTTTTTTTTTTTTTTTTTTTTTTTTTTTTTTTTTTTTTTTTTTTTTTTTTTTTTTTTTTTTTTTTTTTTTTTTTTTTTTTTTTTTTTTTTTTTTTTTTTTTTTTTTTTTTTTTTTTTTTTTTTTTTTTTTTTTTTTTTTTTTTTTTTTTTTTTTTTTTTTTTTTTTTTTTTTTTTTTTTTTTTTTTTTTTTTTTTTTTTTTTTTTTTTTTTTTTTTTTTTTTTTTTTTTTTTTTTTTTTTTTTTTTTTTTTTTTTTTTTTTTTTTTTTTTTTTTTTTTTTTTTTTTTTTTTTTTTTTTTTTTTTTTTTTTTTTTTTTTTTTTTTTTTTTTTTTTTTTTTTTTTTTTTTTTTTTTTTTTTTTTTTTTTTTTTTTTTTTTTTTTTTTTTTTTTTTTTTTTTTTTTTTTTTTTTTTTTTTTTTTTTTTTTTTTTTTTTTTTTTTTTTTTTTTTTTTTTTTTTTTTTTTTTTTTTTTTTTTTTTTTTTTTTTTTTTTTTTTTTTTTTTTTTTTTTTTTTTTTTTTTTTTTTTTTTTTTTTTTTTTTTTTTTTTTTTTTTTTTTTTTTTTTTTTTTTTTTTTTTTTTTTTTTTTTTTTTTTTTTTTTTTTTTTTTTTTTTTTTTTTTTTTTTTTTTTTTTTTTTTTTTTTTTTTTTTTTTTTTTTTTTTTTTTTTTTTTTTTTTTTTTTTTTTTTTTTTTTTTTTTTTTTTTTTTTTTTTTTTTTTTTTTTTTTTTTTTTTTTTTTTTTTTTTTTTTTTTTTTTTTTTTTTTTTTTTTTTTTTTTTTTTTTTTTTTTTTTTTTTTTTTTTTTTTTTTTTTTTTTTTTTTTTTTTTTTTTTTTTTTTTTTTTTTTTTTTTTTTTTTTTTTTTTTTTTTTTTTTTTTTTTTTTTTTTTTTTTTTTTTTTTTTTTTTTTTTTTTTTTTTTTTTTTTTTTTTTTTTTTTTTTTTTTTTTTTTTTTTTTTTTTTTTTTTTTTTTTTTTTTTTTTTTTTTTTTTTTTTTTTTTTTTTTTTTTTTTTTTTTTTTTTTTTTTTTTTTTTTTTTTTTTTTTTTTTTTTTTTTTTTTTTTTTTTTTTTTTTTTTTTTTTTTTTTTTTTTTTTTTTTTTTTTTTTTTTTTTTTTTTTTTTTTTTTTTTTTTTTTTTTTTTTTTTTTTTTTTTTTTTTTTTTTTTTTTTTTTTTTTTTTTTTTTTTTTTTTTTTTTTTTTTTTTTTTTTTTTTTTTTTTTTTTTTTTTTTTTTTTTTTTTTTTTTTTTTTTTTTTTTTTTTTTTTTTTTTTTTTTTTTTTTTTTTTTTTTTTTTTTTTTTTTTTTTTTTTTTTTTTTTTTTTTTTTTTTTTTTTTTTTTTTTTTTTTTTTTTTTTTTTTTTTTTTTTTTTTTTTTTTTTTTTTTTTTTTTTTTTTTTTTTTTTTTTTTTTTTTTTTTTTTTTTTTTTTTTTTTTTTTTTTTTTTTTTTTTTTTTTTTTTTTTTTTTTTTTTTTTTTTTTTTTTTTTTTTTTTTTTTTTTTTTTTTTTTTTTTTTTTTTTTTTTTTTTTTTTTTTTTTTTTTTTTTTTTTTTTTTTTTTTTTTTTTTTTTTTTTTTTTTTTTTTTTTTTTTTTTTTTTTTTTTTTTTTTTTTTTTTTTTTTTTTTTTTTTTTTTTTTTTTTTTTTTTTTTTTTTTTTTTTTTTTTTTTTTTTTTTTTTTTTTTTTTTTTTTTTTTTTTTTTTTTTTTTTTTTTTTTTTTTTTTTTTTTTTTTTTTTTTTTTTTTTTTTTTTTTTTTTTTTTTTTTTTTTTTTTTTTTTTTTTTTTTTTTTTTTTTTTTTTTTTTTTTTTTTTTTTTTTTTTTTTTTTTTTTTTTTTTTTTTTTTTTTTTTTTTTTTTTTTTTTTTTTTTTTTTTTTTTTTTTTTTTTTTTTTTTTTTTTTTTTTTTTTTTTTTTTTTTTTTTTTTTTTTTTTTTTTTTTTTTTTTTTTTTTTTTTTTTTTTTTTTTTTTTTTTTTTTTTTTTTTTTTTTTTTTTTTTTTTTTTTTTTTTTTTTTTTTTTTTTTTTTTTTTTTTTTTTTTTTTTTTTTTTTTTTTTTTTTTTTTTTTTTTTTTTTTTTTTTTTTTTTTTTTTTTTTTTTTTTTTTTTTTTTTTTTTTTTTTTTTTTTTTTTTTTTTTTTTTTTTTTTTTTTTTTTTTTTTTTTTTTTTTTTTTTTTTTTTTTTTTTTTTTTTTTTTTTTTTTTTTTTTTTTTTTTTTTTTTTTTTTTTTTTTTTTTTTTTTTTTTTTTTTTTTTTTTTTTTTTTTTTTTTTTTTTTTTTTTTTTTTTTTTTTTTTTTTTTTTTTTTTTTTTTTTTTTTTTTTTTTTTTTTTTTTTTTTTTTTTTTTTTTTTTTTTTTTTTTTTTTTTTTTTTTTTTTTTTTTTTTTTTTTTTTTTTTTTTTTTTTTTTTTTTTTTTTTTTTTTTTTTTTTTTTTTTTTTTTTTTTTTTTTTTTTTTTTTTTTTTTTTTTTTTTTTTTTTTTTTTTTTTTTTTTTTTTTTTTTTTTTTTTTTTTTTTTTTTTTTTTTTTTTTTTTTTTTTTTTTTTTTTTTTTTTTTTTTTTTTTTTTTTTTTTTTTTTTTTTTTTTTTTTTTTTTTTTTTTTTTTTTTTTTTTTTTTTTTTTTTTTTTTTTTTTTTTTTTTTTTTTTTTTTTTTTTTTTTTTTTTTTTTTTTTTTTTTTTTTTTTTTTTTTTTTTTTTTTTTTTTTTTTTTTTTTTTTTTTTTTTTTTTTTTTTTTTTTTTTTTTTTTTTTTTTTTTTTTTTTTTTTTTTTTTTTTTTTTTTTTTTTTTTTTTTTTTTTTTTTTTTTTTTTTTTTTTTTTTTTTTTTTTTTTTTTTTTTTTTTTTTTTTTTTTTTTTTTTTTTTTTTTTTTTTTTTTTTTTTTTTTTTTTTTTTTTTTTTTTTTTTTTTTTTTTTTTTTTTTTTTTTTTTTTTTTTTTTTTTTTTTTTTTTTTTTTTTTTTTTTTTTTTTTTTTTTTTTTTTTTTTTTTTTTTTTTTTTTTTTTTTTTTTTTTTTTTTTTTTTTTTTTTTTTTTTTTTTTTTTTTTTTTTTTTTTTTTTTTTTTTTTTTTTTTTTTTTTTTTTTTTTTTTTTTTTTTTTTTTTTTTTTTTTTTTTTTTTTTTTTTTTTTTTTTTTTTTTTTTTTTTTTTTTTTTTTTTTTTTTTTTTTTTTTTTTTTTTTTTTTTTTTTTTTTTTTTTTTTTTTTTTTTTTTTTTTTTTTTTTTTTTTTTTTTTTTTTTTTTTTTTTTTTTTTTTTTTTTTTTTTTTTTTTTTTTTTTTTTTTTTTTTTTTTTTTTTTTTTTTTTTTTTTTTTTTTTTTTTTTTTTTTTTTTTTTTTTTTTTTTTTTTTTTTTTTTTTTTTTTTTTTTTTTTTTTTTTTTTTTTTTTTTTTTTTTTTTTTTTTTTTTTTTTTTTTTTTTTTTTTTTTTTTTTTTTTTTTTTTTTTTTTTTTTTTTTTTTTTTTTTTTTTTTTTTTTTTTTTTTTTTTTTTTTTTTTTTTTTTTTTTTTTTTTTTTTTTTTTTTTTTTTTTTTTTTTTTTTTTTTTTTTTTTTTTTTTTTTTTTTTTTTTTTTTTTTTTTTTTTTTTTTTTTTTTTTTTTTTTTTTTTTTTTTTTTTTTTTTTTTTTTTTTTTTTTTTTTTTTTTTTTTTTTTTTTTTTTTTTTTTTTTTTTTTTTTTTTTTTTTTTTTTTTTTTTTTTTTTTTTTTTTTTTTTTTTTTTTTTTTTTTTTTTTTTTTTTTTTTTTTTTTTTTTTTTTTTTTTTTTTTTTTTTTTTTTTTTTTTTTTTTTTTTTTTTTTTTTTTTTTTTTTTTTTTTTTTTTTTTTTTTTTTTTTTTTTTTTTTTTTTTTTTTTTTTTTTTTTTTTTTTTTTTTTTTTTTTTTTTTTTTTTTTTTTTTTTTTTTTTTTTTTTTTTTTTTTTTTTTTTTTTTTTTTTTTTTTTTTTTTTTTTTTTTTTTTTTTTTTTTTTTTTTTTTTTTTTTTTTTTTTTTTTTTTTTTTTTTTTTTTTTTTTTTTTTTTTTTTTTTTTTTTTTTTTTTTTTTTTTTTTTTTTTTTTTTTTTTTTTTTTTTTTTTTTTTTTTTTTTTTTTTTTTTTTTTTTTTTTTTTTTTTTTTTTTTTTTTTTTTTTTTTTTTTTTTTTTTTTTTTTTTTTTTTTTTTTTTTTTTTTTTTTTTTTTTTTTTTTTTTTTTTTTTTTTTTTTTTTTTTTTTTTTTTTTTTTTTTTTTTTTTTTTTTTTTTTTTTTTTTTTTTTTTTTTTTTTTTTTTTTTTTTTTTTTTTTTTTTTTTTTTTTTTTTTTTTTTTTTTTTTTTTTTTTTTTTTTTTTTTTTTTTTTTTTTTTTTTTTTTTTTTTTTTTTTTTTTTTTTTTTTTTTTTTTTTTTTTTTTTTTTTTTTTTTTTTTTTTTTTTTTTTTTTTTTTTTTTTTTTTTTTTTTTTTTTTTTTTTTTTTTTTTTTTTTTTTTTTTTTTTTTTTTTTTTTTTTTTTTTTTTTTTTTTTTTTTTTTTTTTTTTTTTTTTTTTTTTTTTTTTTTTTTTTTTTTTTTTTTTTTTTTTTTTTTTTTTTTTTTTTTTTTTTTTTTTTTTTTTTTTTTTTTTTTTTTTTTTTTTTTTTTTTTTTTTTTTTTTTTTTTTTTTTTTTTTTTTTTTTTTTTTTTTTTTTTTTTTTTTTTTTTTTTTTTTTTTTTTTTTTTTTTTTTTTTTTTTTTTTTTTTTTTTTTTTTTTTTTTTTTTTTTTTTTTTTTTTTTTTTTTTTTTTTTTTTTTTTTTTTTTTTTTTTTTTTTTTTTTTTTTTTTTTTTTTTTTTTTTTTTTTTTTTTTTTTTTTTTTTTTTTTTTTTTTTTTTTTTTTTTTTTTTTTTTTTTTTTTTTTTTTTTTTTTTTTTTTTTTTTTTTTTTTTTTTTTTTTTTTTTTTTTTTTTTTTTTTTTTTTTTTTTTTTTTTTTTTTTTTTTTTTTTTTTTTTTTTTTTTTTTTTTTTTTTTTTTTTTTTTTTTTTTTTTTTTTTTTTTTTTTTTTTTTTTTTTTTTTTTTTTTTTTTTTTTTTTTTTTTTTTTTTTTTTTTTTTTTTTTTTTTTTTTTTTTTTTTTTTTTTTTTTTTTTTTTTTTTTTTTTTTTTTTTTTTTTTTTTTTTTTTTTTTTTTTTTTTTTTTTTTTTTTTTTTTTTTTTTTTTTTTTTTTTTTTTTTTTTTTTTTTTTTTTTTTTTTTTTTTTTTTTTTTTTTTTTTTTTTTTTTTTTTTTTTTTTTTTTTTTTTTTTTTTTTTTTTTTTTTTTTTTTTTTTTTTTTTTTTTTTTTTTTTTTTTTTTTTTTTTTTTTTTTTTTTTTTTTTTTTTTTTTTTTTTTTTTTTTTTTTTTTTTTTTTTTTTTTTTTTTTTTTTTTTTTTTTTTTTTTTTTTTTTTTTTTTTTTTTTTTTTTTTTTTTTTTTTTTTTTTTTTTTTTTTTTTTTTTTTTTTTTTTTTTTTTTTTTTTTTTTTTTTTTTTTTTTTTTTTTTTTTTTTTTTTTTTTTTTTTTTTTTTTTTTTTTTTTTTTTTTTTTTTTTTTTTTTTTTTTTTTTTTTTTTTTTTTTTTTTTTTTTTTTTTTTTTTTTTTTTTTTTTTTTTTTTTTTTTTTTTTTTTTTTTTTTTTTTTTTTTTTTTTTTTTTTTTTTTTTTTTTTTTTTTTTTTTTTTTTTTTTTTTTTTTTTTTTTTTTTTTTTTTTTTTTTTTTTTTTTTTTTTTTTTTTTTTTTTTTTTTTTTTTTTTTTTTTTTTTTTTTTTTTTTTTTTTTTTTTTTTTTTTTTTTTTTTTTTTTTTTTTTTTTTTTTTTTTTTTTTTTTTTTTTTTTTTTTTTTTTTTTTTTTTTTTTTTTTTTTTTTTTTTTTTTTTTTTTTTTTTTTTTTTTTTTTTTTTTTTTTTTTTTTTTTTTTTTTTTTTTTTTTTTTTTTTTTTTTTTTTTTTTTTTTTTTTTTTTTTTTTTTTTTTTTTTTTTTTTTTTTTTTTTTTTTTTTTTTTTTTTTTTTTTTTTTTTTTTTTTTTTTTTTTTTTTTTTTTTTTTTTTTTTTTTTTTTTTTTTTTTTTTTTTTTTTTTTTTTTTTTTTTTTTTTTTTTTTTTTTTTTTTTTTTTTTTTTTTTTTTTTTTTTTTTTTTTTTTTTTTTTTTTTTTTTTTTTTTTTTTTTTTTTTTTTTTTTTTTTTTTTTTTTTTTTTTTTTTTTTTTTTTTTTTTTTTTTTTTTTTTTTTTTTTTTTTTTTTTTTTTTTTTTTTTTTTTTTTTTTTTTTTTTTTTTTTTTTTTTTTTTTTTTTTTTTTTTTTTTTTTTTTTTTTTTTTTTTTTTTTTTTTTTTTTTTTTTTTTTTTTTTTTTTTTTTTTTTTTTTTTTTTTTTTTTTTTTTTTTTTTTTTTTTTTTTTTTTTTTTTTTTTTTTTTTTTTTTTTTTTTTTTTTTTTTTTTTTTTTTTTTTTTTTTTTTTTTTTTTTTTTTTTTTTTTTTTTTTTTTTTTTTTTTTTTTTTTTTTTTTTTTTTTTTTTTTTTTTTTTTTTTTTTTTTTTTTTTTTTTTTTTTTTTTTTTTTTTTTTTTTTTTTTTTTTTTTTTTTTTTTTTTTTTTTTTTTTTTTTTTTTTTTTTTTTTTTTTTTTTTTTTTTTTTTTTTTTTTTTTTTTTTTTTTTTTTTTTTTTTTTTTTTTTTTTTTTTTTTTTTTTTTTTTTTTTTTTTTTTTTTTTTTTTTTTTTTTTTTTTTTTTTTTTTTTTTTTTTTTTTTTTTTTTTTTTTTTTTTTTTTTTTTTTTTTTTTTTTTTTTTTTTTTTTTTTTTTTTTTTTTTTTTTTTTTTTTTTTTTTTTTTTTTTTTTTTTTTTTTTTTTTTTTTTTTTTTTTTTTTTTTTTTTTTTTTTTTTTTTTTTTTTTTTTTTTTTTTTTTTTTTTTTTTTTTTTTTTTTTTTTTTTTTTTTTTTTTTTTTTTTTTTTTTTTTTTTTTTTTTTTTTTTTTTTTTTTTTTTTTTTTTTTTTTTTTTTTTTTTTTTTTTTTTTTTTTTTTTTTTTTTTTTTTTTTTTTTTTTTTTTTTTTTTTTTTTTTTTTTTTTTTTTTTTTTTTTTTTTTTTTTTTTTTTTTTTTTTTTTTTTTTTTTTTTTTTTTTTTTTTTTTTTTTTTTTTTTTTTTTTTTTTTTTTTTTTTTTTTTTTTTTTTTTTTTTTTTTTTTTTTTTTTTTTTTTTTTTTTTTTTTTTTTTTTTTTTTTTTTTTTTTTTTTTTTTTTTTTTTTTTTTTTTTTTTTTTTTTTTTTTTTTTTTTTTTTTTTTTTTTTTTTTTTTTTTTTTTTTTTTTTTTTTTTTTTTTTTTTTTTTTTTTTTTTTTTTTTTTTTTTTTTTTTTTTTTTTTTTTTTTTTTTTTTTTTTTTTTTTTTTTTTTTTTTTTTTTTTTTTTTTTTTTTTTTTTTTTTTTTTTTTTTTTTTTTTTTTTTTTTTTTTTTTTTTTTTTTTTTTTTTTTTTTTTTTTTTTTTTTTTTTTTTTTTTTTTTTTTTTTTTTTTTTTTTTTTTTTTTTTTTTTTTTTTTTTTTTTTTTTTTTTTTTTTTTTTTTTTTTTTTTTTTTTTTTTTTTTTTTTTTTTTTTTTTTTTTTTTTTTTTTTTTTTTTTTTTTTTTTTTTTTTTTTTTTTTTTTTTTTTTTTTTTTTTTTTTTTTTTTTTTTTTTTTTTTTTTTTTTTTTTTTTTTTTTTTTTTTTTTTTTTTTTTTTTTTTTTTTTTTTTTTTTTTTTTTTTTTTTTTTTTTTTTTTTTTTTTTTTTTTTTTTTTTTTTTTTTTTTTTTTTTTTTTTTTTTTTTTTTTTTTTTTTTTTTTTTTTTTTTTTTTTTTTTTTTTTTTTTTTTTTTTTTTTTTTTTTTTTTTTTTTTTTTTTTTTTTTTTTTTTTTTTTTTTTTTTTTTTTTTTTTTTTTTTTTTTTTTTTTTTTTTTTTTTTTTTTTTTTTTTTTTTTTTTTTTTTTTTTTTTTTTTTTTTTTTTTTTTTTTTTTTTTTTTTTTTTTTTTTTTTTTTTTTTTTTTTTTTTTTTTTTTTTTTTTTTTTTTTTTTTTTTTTTTTTTTTTTTTTTTTTTTTTTTTTTTTTTTTTTTTTTTTTTTTTTTTTTTTTTTTTTTTTTTTTTTTTTTTTTTTTTTTTTTTTTTTTTTTTTTTTTTTTTTTTTTTTTTTTTTTTTTTTTTTTTTTTTTTTTTTTTTTTTTTTTTTTTTTTTTTTTTTTTTTTTTTTTTTTTTTTTTTTTTTTTTTTTTTTTTTTTTTTTTTTTTTTTTTTTTTTTTTTTTTTTTTTTTTTTTTTTTTTTTTTTTTTTTTTTTTTTTTTTTTTTTTTTTTTTTTTTTTTTTTTTTTTTTTTTTTTTTTTTTTTTTTTTTTTTTTTTTTTTTTTTTTTTTTTTTTTTTTTTTTTTTTTTTTTTTTTTTTTTTTTTTTTTTTTTTTTTTTTTTTTTTTTTTTTTTTTTTTTTTTTTTTTTTTTTTTTTTTTTTTTTTTTTTTTTTTTTTTTTTTTTTTTTTTTTTTTTTTTTTTTTTTTTTTTTTTTTTTTTTTTTTTTTTTTTTTTTTTTTTTTTTTTTTTTTTTTTTTTTTTTTTTTTTTTTTTTTTTTTTTTTTTTTTTTTTTTTTTTTTTTTTTTTTTTTTTTTTTTTTTTTTTTTTTTTTTTTTTTTTTTTTTTTTTTTTTTTTTTTTTTTTTTTTTTTTTTTTTTTTTTTTTTTTTTTTTTTTTTTTTTTTTTTTTTTTTTTTTTTTTTTTTTTTTTTTTTTTTTTTTTTTTTTTTTTTTTTTTTTTTTTTTTTTTTTTTTTTTTTTTTTTTTTTTTTTTTTTTTTTTTTTTTTTTTTTTTTTTTTTTTTTTTTTTTTTTTTTTTTTTTTTTTTTTTTTTTTTTTTTTTTTTTTTTTTTTTTTTTTTTTTTTTTTTTTTTTTTTTTTTTTTTTTTTTTTTTTTTTTTTTTTTTTTTTTTTTTTTTTTTTTTTTTTTTTTTTTTTTTTTTTTTTTTTTTTTTTTTTTTTTTTTTTTTTTTTTTTTTTTTTTTTTTTTTTTTTTTTTTTTTTTTTTTTTTTTTTTTTTTTTTTTTTTTTTTTTTTTTTTTTTTTTTTTTTTTTTTTTTTTTTTTTTTTTTTTTTTTTTTTTTTTTTTTTTTTTTTTTTTTTTTTTTTTTTTTTTTTTTTTTTTTTTTTTTTTTTTTTTTTTTTTTTTTTTTTTTTTTTTTTTTTTTTTTTTTTTTTTTTTTTTTTTTTTTTTTTTTTTTTTTTTTTTTTTTTTTTTTTTTTTTTTTTTTTTTTTTTTTTTTTTTTTTTTTTTTTTTTTTTTTTTTTTTTTTTTTTTTTTTTTTTTTTTTTTTTTTTTTTTTTTTTTTTTTTTTTTTTTTTTTTTTTTTTTTTTTTTTTTTTTTTTTTTTTTTTTTTTTTTTTTTTTTTTTTTTTTTTTTTTTTTTTTTTTTTTTTTTTTTTTTTTTTTTTTTTTTTTTTTTTTTTTTTTTTTTTTTTTTTTTTTTTTTTTTTTTTTTTTTTTTTTTTTTTTTTTTTTTTTTTTTTTTTTTTTTTTTTTTTTTTTTTTTTTTTTTTTTTTTTTTTTTTTTTTTTTTTTTTTTTTTTTTTTTTTTTTTTTTTTTTTTTTTTTTTTTTTTTTTTTTTTTTTTTTTTTTTTTTTTTTTTTTTTTTTTTTTTTTTTTTTTTTTTTTTTTTTTTTTTTTTTTTTTTTTTTTTTTTTTTTTTTTTTTTTTTTTTTTTTTTTTTTTTTTTTTTTTTTTTTTTTTTTTTTTTTTTTTTTTTTTTTTTTTTTTTTTTTTTTTTTTTTTTTTTTTTTTTTTTTTTTTTTTTTTTTTTTTTTTTTTTTTTTTTTTTTTTTTTTTTTTTTTTTTTTTTTTTTTTTTTTTTTTTTTTTTTTTTTTTTTTTTTTTTTTTTTTTTTTTTTTTTTTTTTTTTTTTTTTTTTTTTTTTTTTTTTTTTTTTTTTTTTTTTTTTTTTTTTTTTTTTTTTTTTTTTTTTTTTTTTTTTTTTTTTTTTTTTTTTTTTTTTTTTTTTTTTTTTTTTTTTTTTTTTTTTTTTTTTTTTTTTTTTTTTTTTTTTTTTTTTTTTTTTTTTTTTTTTTTTTTTTTTTTTTTTTTTTTTTTTTTTTTTTTTTTTTTTTTTTTTTTTTTTTTTTTTTTTTTTTTTTTTTTTTTTTTTTTTTTTTTTTTTTTTTTTTTTTTTTTTTTTTTTTTTTTTTTTTTTTTTTTTTTTTTTTTTTTTTTTTTTTTTTTTTTTTTTTTTTTTTTTTTTTTTTTTTTTTTTTTTTTTTTTTTTTTTTTTTTTTTTTTTTTTTTTTTTTTTTTTTTTTTTTTTTTTTTTTTTTTTTTTTTTTTTTTTTTTTTTTTTTTTTTTTTTTTTTTTTTTTTTTTTTTTTTTTTTTTTTTTTTTTTTTTTTTTTTTTTTTTTTTTTTTTTTTTTTTTTTTTTTTTTTTTTTTTTTTTTTTTTTTTTTTTTTTTTTTTTTTTTTTTTTTTTTTTTTTTTTTTTTTTTTTTTTTTTTTTTTTTTTTTTTTTTTTTTTTTTTTTTTTTTTTTTTTTTTTTTTTTTTTTTTTTTTTTTTTTTTTTTTTTTTTTTTTTTTTTTTTTTTTTTTTTTTTTTTTTTTTTTTTTTTTTTTTTTTTTTTTTTTTTTTTTTTTTTTTTTTTTTTTTTTTTTTTTTTTTTTTTTTTTTTTTTTTTTTTTTTTTTTTTTTTTTTTTTTTTTTTTTTTTTTTTTTTTTTTTTTTTTTTTTTTTTTTTTTTTTTTTTTTTTTTTTTTTTTTTTTTTTTTTTTTTTTTTTTTTTTTTTTTTTTTTTTTTTTTTTTTTTTTTTTTTTTTTTTTTTTTTTTTTTTTTTTTTTTTTTTTTTTTTTTTTTTTTTTTTTTTTTTTTTTTTTTTTTTTTTTTTTTTTTTTTTTTTTTTTTTTTTTTTTTTTTTTTTTTTTTTTTTTTTTTTTTTTTTTTTTTTTTTTTTTTTTTTTTTTTTTTTTTTTTTTTTTTTTTTTTTTTTTTTTTTTTTTTTTTTTTTTTTTTTTTTTTTTTTTTTTTTTTTTTTTTTTTTTTTTTTTTTTTTTTTTTTTTTTTTTTTTTTTTTTTTTTTTTTTTTTTTTTTTTTTTTTTTTTTTTTTTTTTTTTTTTTTTTTTTTTTTTTTTTTTTTTTTTTTTTTTTTTTTTTTTTTTTTTTTTTTTTTTTTTTTTTTTTTTTTTTTTTTTTTTTTTTTTTTTTTTTTTTTTTTTTTTTTTTTTTTTTTTTTTTTTTTTTTTTTTTTTTTTTTTTTTTTTTTTTTTTTTTTTTTTTTTTTTTTTTTTTTTTTTTTTTTTTTTTTTTTTTTTTTTTTTTTTTTTTTTTTTTTTTTTTTTTTTTTTTTTTTTTTTTTTTTTTTTTTTTTTTTTTTTTTTTTTTTTTTTTTTTTTTTTTTTTTTTTTTTTTTTTTTTTTTTTTTTTTTTTTTTTTTTTTTTTTTTTTTTTTTTTTTTTTTTTTTTTTTTTTTTTTTTTTTTTTTTTTTTTTTTTTTTTTTTTTTTTTTTTTTTTTTTTTTTTTTTTTTTTTTTTTTTTTTTTTTTTTTTTTTTTTTTTTTTTTTTTTTTTTTTTTTTTTTTTTTTTTTTTTTTTTTTTTTTTTTTTTTTTTTTTTTTTTTTTTTTTTTTTTTTTTTTTTTTTTTTTTTTTTTTTTTTTTTTTTTTTTTTTTTTTTTTTTTTTTTTTTTTTTTTTTTTTTTTTTTTTTTTTTTTTTTTTTTTTTTTTTTTTTTTTTTTTTTTTTTTTTTTTTTTTTTTTTTTTTTTTTTTTTTTTTTTTTTTTTTTTTTTTTTTTTTTTTTTTTTTTTTTTTTTTTTTTTTTTTTTTTTTTTTTTTTTTTTTTTTTTTTTTTTTTTTTTTTTTTTTTTTTTTTTTTTTTTTTTTTTTTTTTTTTTTTTTTTTTTTTTTTTTTTTTTTTTTTTTTTTTTTTTTTTTTTTTTTTTTTTTTTTTTTTTTTTTTTTTTTTTTTTTTTTTTTTTTTTTTTTTTTTTTTTTTTTTTTTTTTTTTTTTTTTTTTTTTTTTTTTTTTTTTTTTTTTTTTTTTTTTTTTTTTTTTTTTTTTTTTTTTTTTTTTTTTTTTTTTTTTTTTTTTTTTTTTTTTTTTTTTTTTTTTTTTTTTTTTTTTTTTTTTTTTTTTTTTTTTTTTTTTTTTTTTTTTTTTTTTTTTTTTTTTTTTTTTTTTTTTTTTTTTTTTTTTTTTTTTTTTTTTTTTTTTTTTTTTTTTTTTTTTTTTTTTTTTTTTTTTTTTTTTTTTTTTTTTTTTTTTTTTTTTTTTTTTTTTTTTTTTTTTTTTTTTTTTTTTTTTTTTTTTTTTTTTTTTTTTTTTTTTTTTTTTTTTTTTTTTTTTTTTTTTTTTTTTTTTTTTTTTTTTTTTTTTTTTTTTTTTTTTTTTTTTTTTTTTTTTTTTTTTTTTTTTTTTTTTTTTTTTTTTTTTTTTTTTTTTTTTTTTTTTTTTTTTTTTTTTTTTTTTTTTTTTTTTTTTTTTTTTTTTTTTTTTTTTTTTTTTTTTTTTTTTTTTTTTTTTTTTTTTTTTTTTTTTTTTTTTTTTTTTTTTTTTTTTTTTTTTTTTTTTTTTTTTTTTTTTTTTTTTTTTTTTTTTTTTTTTTTTTTTTTTTTTTTTTTTTTTTTTTTTTTTTTTTTTTTTTTTTTTTTTTTTTTTTTTTTTTTTTTTTTTTTTTTTTTTTTTTTTTTTTTTTTTTTTTTTTTTTTTTTTTTTTTTTTTTTTTTTTTTTTTTTTTTTTTTTTTTTTTTTTTTTTTTTTTTTTTTTTTTTTTTTTTTTTTTTTTTTTTTTTTTTTTTTTTTTTTTTTTTTTTTTTTTTTTTTTTTTTTTTTTTTTTTTTTTTTTTTTTTTTTTTTTTTTTTTTTTTTTTTTTTTTTTTTTTTTTTTTTTTTTTTTTTTTTTTTTTTTTTTTTTTTTTTTTTTTTTTTTTTTTTTTTTTTTTTTTTTTTTTTTTTTTTTTTTTTTTTTTTTTTTTTTTTTTTTTTTTTTTTTTTTTTTTTTTTTTTTTTTTTTTTTTTTTTTTTTTTTTTTTTTTTTTTTTTTTTTTTTTTTTTTTTTTTTTTTTTTTTTTTTTTTTTTTTTTTTTTTTTTTTTTTTTTTTTTTTTTTTTTTTTTTTTTTTTTTTTTTTTTTTTTTTTTTTTTTTTTTTTTTTTTTTTTTTTTTTTTTTTTTTTTTTTTTTTTTTTTTTTTTTTTTTTTTTTTTTTTTTTTTTTTTTTTTTTTTTTTTTTTTTTTTTTTTTTTTTTTTTTTTTTTTTTTTTTTTTTTTTTTTTTTTTTTTTTTTTTTTTTTTTTTTTTTTTTTTTTTTTTTTTTTTTTTTTTTTTTTTTTTTTTTTTTTTTTTTTTTTTTTTTTTTTTTTTTTTTTTTTTTTTTTTTTTTTTTTTTTTTTTTTTTTTTTTTTTTTTTTTTTTTTTTTTTTTTTTTTTTTTTTTTTTTTTTTTTTTTTTTTTTTTTTTTTTTTTTTTTTTTTTTTTTTTTTTTTTTTTTTTTTTTTTTTTTTTTTTTTTTTTTTTTTTTTTTTTTTTTTTTTTTTTTTTTTTTTTTTTTTTTTTTTTTTTTTTTTTTTTTTTTTTTTTTTTTTTTTTTTTTTTTTTTTTTTTTTTTTTTTTTTTTTTTTTTTTTTTTTTTTTTTTTTTTTTTTTTTTTTTTTTTTTTTTTTTTTTTTTTTTTTTTTTTTTTTTTTTTTTTTTTTTTTTTTTTTTTTTTTTTTTTTTTTTTTTTTTTTTTTTTTTTTTTTTTTTTTTTTTTTTTTTTTTTTTTTTTTTTTTTTTTTTTTTTTTTTTTTTTTTTTTTTTTTTTTTTTTTTTTTTTTTTTTTTTTTTTTTTTTTTTTTTTTTTTTTTTTTTTTTTTTTTTTTTTTTTTTTTTTTTTTTTTTTTTTTTTTTTTTTTTTTTTTTTTTTTTTTTTTTTTTTTTTTTTTTTTTTTTTTTTTTTTTTTTTTTTTTTTTTTTTTTTTTTTTTTTTTTTTTTTTTTTTTTTTTTTTTTTTTTTTTTTTTTTTTTTTTTTTTTTTTTTTTTTTTTTTTTTTTTTTTTTTTTTTTTTTTTTTTTTTTTTTTTTTTTTTTTTTTTTTTTTTTTTTTTTTTTTTTTTTTTTTTTTTTTTTTTTTTTTTTTTTTTTTTTTTTTTTTTTTTTTTTTTTTTTTTTTTTTTTTTTTTTTTTTTTTTTTTTTTTTTTTTTTTTTTTTTTTTTTTTTTTTTTTTTTTTTTTTTTTTTTTTTTTTTTTTTTTTTTTTTTTTTTTTTTTTTTTTTTTTTTTTTTTTTTTTTTTTTTTTTTTTTTTTTTTTTTTTTTTTTTTTTTTTTTTTTTTTTTTTTTTTTTTTTTTTTTTTTTTTTTTTTTTTTTTTTTTTTTTTTTTTTTTTTTTTTTTTTTTTTTTTTTTTTTTTTTTTTTTTTTTTTTTTTTTTTTTTTTTTTTTTTTTTTTTTTTTTTTTTTTTTTTTTTTTTTTTTTTTTTTTTTTTTTTTTTTTTTTTTTTTTTTTTTTTTTTTTTTTTTTTTTTTTTTTTTTTTTTTTTTTTTTTTTTTTTTTTTTTTTTTTTTTTTTTTTTTTTTTTTTTTTTTTTTTTTTTTTTTTTTTTTTTTTTTTTTTTTTTTTTTTTTTTTTTTTTTTTTTTTTTTTTTTTTTTTTTTTTTTTTTTTTTTTTTTTTTTTTTTTTTTTTTTTTTTTTTTTTTTTTTTTTTTTTTTTTTTTTTTTTTTTTTTTTTTTTTTTTTTTTTTTTTTTTTTTTTTTTTTTTTTTTTTTTTTTTTTTTTTTTTTTTTTTTTTTTTTTTTTTTTTTTTTTTTTTTTTTTTTTTTTTTTTTTTTTTTTTTTTTTTTTTTTTTTTTTTTTTTTTTTTTTTTTTTTTTTTTTTTTTTTTTTTTTTTTTTTTTTTTTTTTTTTTTTTTTTTTTTTTTTTTTTTTTTTTTTTTTTTTTTTTTTTTTTTTTTTTTTTTTTTTTTTTTTTTTTTTTTTTTTTTTTTTTTTTTTTTTTTTTTTTTTTTTTTTTTTTTTTTTTTTTTTTTTTTTTTTTTTTTTTTTTTTTTTTTTTTTTTTTTTTTTTTTTTTTTTTTTTTTTTTTTTTTTTTTTTTTTTTTTTTTTTTTTTTTTTTTTTTTTTTTTTTTTTTTTTTTTTTTTTTTTTTTTTTTTTTTTTTTTTTTTTTTTTTTTTTTTTTTTTTTTTTTTTTTTTTTTTTTTTTTTTTTTTTTTTTTTTTTTTTTTTTTTTTTTTTTTTTTTTTTTTTTTTTTTTTTTTTTTTTTTTTTTTTTTTTTTTTTTTTTTTTTTTTTTTTTTTTTTTTTTTTTTTTTTTTTTTTTTTTTTTTTTTTTTTTTTTTTTTTTTTTTTTTTTTTTTTTTTTTTTTTTTTTTTTTTTTTTTTTTTTTTTTTTTTTTTTTTTTTTTTTTTTTTTTTTTTTTTTTTTTTTTTTTTTTTTTTTTTTTTTTTTTTTTTTTTTTTTTTTTTTTTTTTTTTTTTTTTTTTTTTTTTTTTTTTTTTTTTTTTTTTTTTTTTTTTTTTTTTTTTTTTTTTTTTTTTTTTTTTTTTTTTTTTTTTTTTTTTTTTTTTTTTTTTTTTTTTTTTTTTTTTTTTTTTTTTTTTTTTTTTTTTTTTTTTTTTTTTTTTTTTTTTTTTTTTTTTTTTTTTTTTTTTTTTTTTTTTTTTTTTTTTTTTTTTTTTTTTTTTTTTTTTTTTTTTTTTTTTTTTTTTTTTTTTTTTTTTTTTTTTTTTTTTTTTTTTTTTTTTTTTTTTTTTTTTTTTTTTTTTTTTTTTTTTTTTTTTTTTTTTTTTTTTTTTTTTTTTTTTTTTTTTTTTTTTTTTTTTTTTTTTTTTTTTTTTTTTTTTTTTTTTTTTTTTTTTTTTTTTTTTTTTTTTTTTTTTTTTTTTTTTTTTTTTTTTTTTTTTTTTTTTTTTTTTTTTTTTTTTTTTTTTTTTTTTTTTTTTTTTTTTTTTTTTTTTTTTTTTTTTTTTTTTTTTTTTTTTTTTTTTTTTTTTTTTTTTTTTTTTTTTTTTTTTTTTTTTTTTTTTTTTTTTTTTTTTTTTTTTTTTTTTTTTTTTTTTTTTTTTTTTTTTTTTTTTTTTTTTTTTTTTTTTTTTTTTTTTTTTTTTTTTTTTTTTTTTTTTTTTTTTTTTTTTTTTTTTTTTTTTTTTTTTTTTTTTTTTTTTTTTTTTTTTTTTTTTTTTTTTTTTTTTTTTTTTTTTTTTTTTTTTTTTTTTTTTTTTTTTTTTTTTTTTTTTTTTTTTTTTTTTTTTTTTTTTTTTTTTTTTTTTTTTTTTTTTTTTTTTTTTTTTTTTTTTTTTTTTTTTTTTTTTTTTTTTTTTTTTTTTTTTTTTTTTTTTTTTTTTTTTTTTTTTTTTTTTTTTTTTTTTTTTTTTTTTTTTTTTTTTTTTTTTTTTTTTTTTTTTTTTTTTTTTTTTTTTTTTTTTTTTTTTTTTTTTTTTTTTTTTTTTTTTTTTTTTTTTTTTTTTTTTTTTTTTTTTTTTTTTTTTTTTTTTTTTTTTTTTTTTTTTTTTTTTTTTTTTTTTTTTTTTTTTTTTTTTTTTTTTTTTTTTTTTTTTTTTTTTTTTTTTTTTTTTTTTTTTTTTTTTTTTTTTTTTTTTTTTTTTTTTTTTTTTTTTTTTTTTTTTTTTTTTTTTTTTTTTTTTTTTTTTTTTTTTTTTTTTTTTTTTTTTTTTTTTTTTTTTTTTTTTTTTTTTTTTTTTTTTTTTTTTTTTTTTTTTTTTTTTTTTTTTTTTTTTTTTTTTTTTTTTTTTTTTTTTTTTTTTTTTTTTTTTTTTTTTTTTTTTTTTTTTTTTTTTTTTTTTTTTTTTTTTTTTTTTTTTTTTTTTTTTTTTTTTTTTTTTTTTTTTTTTTTTTTTTTTTTTTTTTTTTTTTTTTTTTTTTTTTTTTTTTTTTTTTTTTTTTTTTTTTTTTTTTTTTTTTTTTTTTTTTTTTTTTTTTTTTTTTTTTTTTTTTTTTTTTTTTTTTTTTTTTTTTTTTTTTTTTTTTTTTTTTTTTTTTTTTTTTTTTTTTTTTTTTTTTTTTTTTTTTTTTTTTTTTTTTTTTTTTTTTTTTTTTTTTTTTTTTTTTTTTTTTTTTTTTTTTTTTTTTTTTTTTTTTTTTTTTTTTTTTTTTTTTTTTTTTTTTTTTTTTTTTTTTTTTTTTTTTTTTTTTTTTTTTTTTTTTTTTTTTTTTTTTTTTTTTTTTTTTTTTTTTTTTTTTTTTTTTTTTTTTTTTTTTTTTTTTTTTTTTTTTTTTTTTTTTTTTTTTTTTTTTTTTTTTTTTTTTTTTTTTTTTTTTTTTTTTTTTTTTTTTTTTTTTTTTTTTTTTTTTTTTTTTTTTTTTTTTTTTTTTTTTTTTTTTTTTTTTTTTTTTTTTTTTTTTTTTTTTTTTTTTTTTTTTTTTTTTTTTTTTTTTTTTTTTTTTTTTTTTTTTTTTTTTTTTTTTTTTTTTTTTTTTTTTTTTTTTTTTTTTTTTTTTTTTTTTTTTTTTTTTTTTTTTTTTTTTTTTTTTTTTTTTTTTTTTTTTTTTTTTTTTTTTTTTTTTTTTTTTTTTTTTTTTTTTTTTTTTTTTTTTTTTTTTTTTTTTTTTTTTTTTTTTTTTTTTTTTTTTTTTTTTTTTTTTTTTTTTTTTTTTTTTTTTTTTTTTTTTTTTTTTTTTTTTTTTTTTTTTTTTTTTTTTTTTTTTTTTTTTTTTTTTTTTTTTTTTTTTTTTTTTTTTTTTTTTTTTTTTTTTTTTTTTTTTTTTTTTTTTTTTTTTTTTTTTTTTTTTTTTTTTTTTTTTTTTTTTTTTTTTTTTTTTTTTTTTTTTTTTTTTTTTTTTTTTTTTTTTTTTTTTTTTTTTTTTTTTTTTTTTTTTTTTTTTTTTTTTTTTTTTTTTTTTTTTTTTTTTTTTTTTTTTTTTTTTTTTTTTTTTTTTTTTTTTTTTTTTTTTTTTTTTTTTTTTTTTTTTTTTTTTTTTTTTTTTTTTTTTTTTTTTTTTTTTTTTTTTTTTTTTTTTTTTTTTTTTTTTTTTTTTTTTTTTTTTTTTTTTTTTTTTTTTTTTTTTTTTTTTTTTTTTTTTTTTTTTTTTTTTTTTTTTTTTTTTTTTTTTTTTTTTTTTTTTTTTTTTTTTTTTTTTTTTTTTTTTTTTTTTTTTTTTTTTTTTTTTTTTTTTTTTTTTTTTTTTTTTTTTTTTTTTTTTTTTTTTTTTTTTTTTTTTTTTTTTTTTTTTTTTTTTTTTTTTTTTTTTTTTTTTTTTTTTTTTTTTTTTTTTTTTTTTTTTTTTTTTTTTTTTTTTTTTTTTTTTTTTTTTTTTTTTTTTTTTTTTTTTTTTTTTTTTTTTTTTTTTTTTTTTTTTTTTTTTTTTTTTTTTTTTTTTTTTTTTTTTTTTTTTTTTTTTTTTTTTTTTTTTTTTTTTTTTTTTTTTTTTTTTTTTTTTTTTTTTTTTTTTTTTTTTTTTTTTTTTTTTTTTTTTTTTTTTTTTTTTTTTTTTTTTTTTTTTTTTTTTTTTTTTTTTTTTTTTTTTTTTTTTTTTTTTTTTTTTTTTTTTTTTTTTTTTTTTTTTTTTTTTTTTTTTTTTTTTTTTTTTTTTTTTTTTTTTTTTTTTTTTTTTTTTTTTTTTTTTTTTTTTTTTTTTTTTTTTTTTTTTTTTTTTTTTTTTTTTTTTTTTTTTTTTTTTTTTTTTTTTTTTTTTTTTTTTTTTTTTTTTTTTTTTTTTTTTTTTTTTTTTTTTTTTTTTTTTTTTTTTTTTTTTTTTTTTTTTTTTTTTTTTTTTTTTTTTTTTTTTTTTTTTTTTTTTTTTTTTTTTTTTTTTTTTTTTTTTTTTTTTTTTTTTTTTTTTTTTTTTTTTTTTTTTTTTTTTTTTTTTTTTTTTTTTTTTTTTTTTTTTTTTTTTTTTTTTTTTTTTTTTTTTTTTTTTTTTTTTTTTTTTTTTTTTTTTTTTTTTTTTTTTTTTTTTTTTTTTTTTTTTTTTTTTTTTTTTTTTTTTTTTTTTTTTTTTTTTTTTTTTTTTTTTTTTTTTTTTTTTTTTTTTTTTTTTTTTTTTTTTTTTTTTTTTTTTTTTTTTTTTTTTTTTTTTTTTTTTTTTTTTTTTTTTTTTTTTTTTTTTTTTTTTTTTTTTTTTTTTTTTTTTTTTTTTTTTTTTTTTTTTTTTTTTTTTTTTTTTTTTTTTTTTTTTTTTTTTTTTTTTTTTTTTTTTTTTTTTTTTTTTTTTTTTTTTTTTTTTTTTTTTTTTTTTTTTTTTTTTTTTTTTTTTTTTTTTTTTTTTTTTTTTTTTTTTTTTTTTTTTTTTTTTTTTTTTTTTTTTTTTTTTTTTTTTTTTTTTTTTTTTTTTTTTTTTTTTTTTTTTTTTTTTTTTTTTTTTTTTTTTTTTTTTTTTTTTTTTTTTTTTTTTTTTTTTTTTTTTTTTTTTTTTTTTTTTTTTTTTTTTTTTTTTTTTTTTTTTTTTTTTTTTTTTTTTTTTTTTTTTTTTTTTTTTTTTTTTTTTTTTTTTTTTTTTTTTTTTTTTTTTTTTTTTTTTTTTTTTTTTTTTTTTTTTTTTTTTTTTTTTTTTTTTTTTTTTTTTTTTTTTTTTTTTTTTTTTTTTTTTTTTTTTTTTTTTTTTTTTTTTTTTTTTTTTTTTTTTTTTTTTTTTTTTTTTTTTTTTTTTTTTTTTTTTTTTTTTTTTTTTTTTTTTTTTTTTTTTTTTTTTTTTTTTTTTTTTTTTTTTTTTTTTTTTTTTTTTTTTTTTTTTTTTTTTTTTTTTTTTTTTTTTTTTTTTTTTTTTTTTTTTTTTTTTTTTTTTTTTTTTTTTTTTTTTTTTTTTTTTTTTTTTTTTTTTTTTTTTTTTTTTTTTTTTTTTTTTTTTTTTTTTTTTTTTTTTTTTTTTTTTTTTTTTTTTTTTTTTTTTTTTTTTTTTTTTTTTTTTTTTTTTTTTTTTTTTTTTTTTTTTTTTTTTTTTTTTTTTTTTTTTTTTTTTTTTTTTTTTTTTTTTTTTTTTTTTTTTTTTTTTTTTTTTTTTTTTTTTTTTTTTTTTTTTTTTTTTTTTTTTTTTTTTTTTTTTTTTTTTTTTTTTTTTTTTTTTTTTTTTTTTTTTTTTTTTTTTTTTTTTTTTTTTTTTTTTTTTTTTTTTTTTTTTTTTTTTTTTTTTTTTTTTTTTTTTTTTTTTTTTTTTTTTTTTTTTTTTTTTTTTTTTTTTTTTTTTTTTTTTTTTTTTTTTTTTTTTTTTTTTTTTTTTTTTTTTTTTTTTTTTTTTTTTTTTTTTTTTTTTTTTTTTTTTTTTTTTTTTTTTTTTTTTTTTTTTTTTTTTTTTTTTTTTTTTTTTTTTTTTTTTTTTTTTTTTTTTTTTTTTTTTTTTTTTTTTTTTTTTTTTTTTTTTTTTTTTTTTTTTTTTTTTTTTTTTTTTTTTTTTTTTTTTTTTTTTTTTTTTTTTTTTTTTTTTTTTTTTTTTTTTTTTTTTTTTTTTTTTTTTTTTTTTTTTTTTTTTTTTTTTTTTTTTTTTTTTTTTTTTTTTTTTTTTTTTTTTTTTTTTTTTTTTTTTTTTTTTTTTTTTTTTTTTTTTTTTTTTTTTTTTTTTTTTTTTTTTTTTTTTTTTTTTTTTTTTTTTTTTTTTTTTTTTTTTTTTTTTTTTTTTTTTTTTTTTTTTTTTTTTTTTTTTTTTTTTTTTTTTTTTTTTTTTTTTTTTTTTTTTTTTTTTTTTTTTTTTTTTTTTTTTTTTTTTTTTTTTTTTTTTTTTTTTTTTTTTTTTTTTTTTTTTTTTTTTTTTTTTTTTTTTTTTTTTTTTTTTTTTTTTTTTTTTTTTTTTTTTTTTTTTTTTTTTTTTTTTTTTTTTTTTTTTTTTTTTTTTTTTTTTTTTTTTTTTTTTTTTTTTTTTTTTTTTTTTTTTTTTTTTTTTTTTTTTTTTTTTTTTTTTTTTTTTTTTTTTTTTTTTTTTTTTTTTTTTTTTTTTTTTTTTTTTTTTTTTTTTTTTTTTTTTTTTTTTTTTTTTTTTTTTTTTTTTTTTTTTTTTTTTTTTTTTTTTTTTTTTTTTTTTTTTTTTTTTTTTTTTTTTTTTTTTTTTTTTTTTTTTTTTTTTTTTTTTTTTTTTTTTTTTTTTTTTTTTTTTTTTTTTTTTTTTTTTTTTTTTTTTTTTTTTTTTTTTTTTTTTTTTTTTTTTTTTTTTTTTTTTTTTTTTTTTTTTTTTTTTTTTTTTTTTTTTTTTTTTTTTTTTTTTTTTTTTTTTTTTTTTTTTTTTTTTTTTTTTTTTTTTTTTTTTTTTTTTTTTTTTTTTTTTTTTTTTTTTTTTTTTTTTTTTTTTTTTTTTTTTTTTTTTTTTTTTTTTTTTTTTTTTTTTTTTTTTTTTTTTTTTTTTTTTTTTTTTTTTTTTTTTTTTTTTTTTTTTTTTTTTTTTTTTTTTTTTTTTTTTTTTTTTTTTTTTTTTTTTTTTTTTTTTTTTTTTTTTTTTTTTTTTTTTTTTTTTTTTTTTTTTTTTTTTTTTTTTTTTTTTTTTTTTTTTTTTTTTTTTTTTTTTTTTTTTTTTTTTTTTTTTTTTTTTTTTTTTTTTTTTTTTTTTTTTTTTTTTTTTTTTTTTTTTTTTTTTTTTTTTTTTTTTTTTTTTTTTTTTTTTTTTTTTTTTTTTTTTTTTTTTTTTTTTTTTTTTTTTTTTTTTTTTTTTTTTTTTTTTTTTTTTTTTTTTTTTTTTTTTTTTTTTTTTTTTTTTTTTTTTTTTTTTTTTTTTTTTTTTTTTTTTTTTTTTTTTTTTTTTTTTTTTTTTTTTTTTTTTTTTTTTTTTTTTTTTTTTTTTTTTTTTTTTTTTTTTTTTTTTTTTTTTTTTTTTTTTTTTTTTTTTTTTTTTTTTTTTTTTTTTTTTTTTTTTTTTTTTTTTTTTTTTTTTTTTTTTTTTTTTTTTTTTTTTTTTTTTTTTTTTTTTTTTTTTTTTTTTTTTTTTTTTTTTTTTTTTTTTTTTTTTTTTTTTTTTTTTTTTTTTTTTTTTTTTTTTTTTTTTTTTTTTTTTTTTTTTTTTTTTTTTTTTTTTTTTTTTTTTTTTTTTTTTTTTTTTTTTTTTTTTTTTTTTTTTTTTTTTTTTTTTTTTTTTTTTTTTTTTTTTTTTTTTTTTTTTTTTTTTTTTTTTTTTTTTTTTTTTTTTTTTTTTTTTTTTTTTTTTTTTTTTTTTTTTTTTTTTTTTTTTTTTTTTTTTTTTTTTTTTTTTTTTTTTTTTTTTTTTTTTTTTTTTTTTTTTTTTTTTTTTTTTTTTTTTTTTTTTTTTTTTTTTTTTTTTTTTTTTTTTTTTTTTTTTTTTTTTTTTTTTTTTTTTTTTTTTTTTTTTTTTTTTTTTTTTTTTTTTTTTTTTTTTTTTTTTTTTTTTTTTTTTTTTTTTTTTTTTTTTTTTTTTTTTTTTTTTTTTTTTTTTTTTTTTTTTTTTTTTTTTTTTTTTTTTTTTTTTTTTTTTTTTTTTTTTTTTTTTTTTTTTTTTTTTTTTTTTTTTTTTTTTTTTTTTTTTTTTTTTTTTTTTTTTTTTTTTTTTTTTTTTTTTTTTTTTTTTTTTTTTTTTTTTTTTTTTTTTTTTTTTTTTTTTTTTTTTTTTTTTTTTTTTTTTTTTTTTTTTTTTTTTTTTTTTTTTTTTTTTTTTTTTTTTTTTTTTTTTTTTTTTTTTTTTTTTTTTTTTTTTTTTTTTTTTTTTTTTTTTTTTTTTTTTTTTTTTTTTTTTTTTTTTTTTTTTTTTTTTTTTTTTTTTTTTTTTTTTTTTTTTTTTTTTTTTTTTTTTTTTTTTTTTTTTTTTTTTTTTTTTTTTTTTTTTTTTTTTTTTTTTTTTTTTTTTTTTTTTTTTTTTTTTTTTTTTTTTTTTTTTTTTTTTTTTTTTTTTTTTTTTTTTTTTTTTTTTTTTTTTTTTTTTTTTTTTTTTTTTTTTTTTTTTTTTTTTTTTTTTTTTTTT
The DNA here is from genome assembly GCA_030864225.1 of Capsicum baccatum var. pendulum. NCBI lineage: Eukaryota > Viridiplantae > Streptophyta > Magnoliopsida > Solanales > Solanaceae > Capsicum > Capsicum baccatum. Next base: position 84,913 of record JAQZCD010000196.1, on the reverse strand, counting down.
TTTTTTTTTTTTTTTTTTTTTTTTTTTTTTTTTTTTTTTTTTTTTTTTTTTTTTTTTTTTTTTTTTTTTTTTTTTTTTTTTTTTTTTTTTTTTTTTTTTTTTTTTTTTTTTTTTTTTTTTTTTTTTTTTTTTTTTTTTTTTTTTTTTTTTTTTTTTTTTTTTTTTTTTTTTTTTTTTTTTTTTTTTTTTTTTTTTTTTTTTTTTTTTTTTTTTTTTTTTTTTTTTTTTTTTTTTTTTTTTTTTTTTTTTTTTTTTTTTTTTTTTTTTTTTTTTTTTTTTTTTTTTTTTTTTTTTTTTTTTTTTTTTTTTTTTTTTTTTTTTTTTTTTTTTTTTTTTTTTTTTTTTTTTTTTTTTTTTTTTTTTTTTTTTTTTTTTTTTTTTTTTTTTTTTTTTTTTTTTTTTTTTTTTTTTTTTTTTTTTTTTTTTTTTTTTTTTTTTTTTTTTTTTTTTTTTTTTTTTTTTTTTTTTTTTTTTTTTTTTTTTTTTTTTTTTTTTTTTTTTTTTTTTTTTTTTTTTTTTTTTTTTTTTTTTTTTTTTTTTTTTTTTTTTTTTTTTTTTTTTTTTTTTTTTTTTTTTTTTTTTTTTTTTTTTTTTTTTTTTTTTTTTTTTTTTTTTTTTTTTTTTTTTTTTTTTTTTTTTTTTTTTTTTTTTTTTTTTTTTTTTTTTTTTTTTTTTTTTTTTTTTTTTTTTTTTTTTTTTTTTTTTTTTTTTTTTTTTTTTTTTTTTTTTTTTTTTTTTTTTTTTTTTTTTTTTTTTTTTTTTTTTTTTTTTTTTTTTTTTTTTTTTTTTTTTTTTTTTTTTTTTTTTTTTTTTTTTTTTTTTTTTTTTTTTTTTTTTTTTTTTTTTTTTTTTTTTTTTTTTTTTTTTTTTTTTTTTTTTTTTTTTTTTTTTTTTTTTTTTTTTTTTTTTTTTTTTTTTTTTTTTTTTTTTTTTTTTTTTTTTTTTTTTTTTTTTTTTTTTTTTTTTTTTTTTTTTTTTTTTTTTTTTTTTTTTTTTTTTTTTTTTTTTTTTTTTTTTTTTTTTTTTTTTTTTTTTTTTTTTTTTTTTTTTTTTTTTTTTTTTTTTTTTTTTTTTTTTTTTTTTTTTTTTTTTTTTTTTTTTTTTTTTTTTTTTTTTTTTTTTTTTTTTTTTTTTTTTTTTTTTTTTTTTTTTTTTTTTTTTTTTTTTTTTTTTTTTTTTTTTTTTTTTTTTTTTTTTTTTTTTTTTTTTTTTTTTTTTTTTTTTTTTTTTTTTTTTTTTTTTTTTTTTTTTTTTTTTTTTTTTTTTTTTTTTTTTTTTTTTTTTTTTTTTTTTTTTTTTTTTTTTTTTTTTTTTTTTTTTTTTTTTTTTTTTTTTTTTTTTTTTTTTTTTTTTTTTTTTTTTTTTTTTTTTTTTTTTTTTTTTTTTTTTTTTTTTTTTTTTTTTTTTTTTTTTTTTTTTTTTTTTTTTTTTTTTTTTTTTTTTTTTTTTTTTTTTTTTTTTTTTTTTTTTTTTTTTTTTTTTTTTTTTTTTTTTTTTTTTTTTTTTTTTTTTTTTTTTTTTTTTTTTTTTTTTTTTTTTTTTTTTTTTTTTTTTTTTTTTTTTTTTTTTTTTTTTTTTTTTTTTTTTTTTTTTTTTTTTTTTTTTTTTTTTTTTTTTTTTTTTTTTTTTTTTTTTTTTTTTTTTTTTTTTTTTTTTTTTTTTTTTTTTTTTTTTTTTTTTTTTTTTTTTTTTTTTTTTTTTTTTTTTTTTTTTTTTTTTTTTTTTTTTTTTTTTTTTTTTTTTTTTTTTTTTTTTTTTTTTTTTTTTTTTTTTTTTTTTTTTTTTTTTTTTTTTTTTTTTTTTTTTTTTTTTTTTTTTTTTTTTTTTTTTTTTTTTTTTTTTTTTTTTTTTTTTTTTTTTTTTTTTTTTTTTTTTTTTTTTTTTTTTTTTTTTTTTTTTTTTTTTTTTTTTTTTTTTTTTTTTTTTTTTTTTTTTTTTTTTTTTTTTTTTTTTTTTTTTTTTTTTTTTTTTTTTTTTTTTTTTTTTTTTTTTTTTTTTTTTTTTTTTTTTTTTTTTTTTTTTTTTTTTTTTTTTTTTTTTTTTTTTTTTTTTTTTTTTTTTTTTTTTTTTTTTTTTTTTTTTTTTTTTTTTTTTTTTTTTTTTTTTTTTTTTTTTTTTTTTTTTTTTTTTTTTTTTTTTTTTTTTTTTTTTTTTTTTTTTTTTTTTTTTTTTTTTTTTTTTTTTTTTTTTTTTTTTTTTTTTTTTTTTTTTTTTTTTTTTTTTTTTTTTTTTTTTTTTTTTTTTTTTTTTTTTTTTTTTTTTTTTTTTTTTTTTTTTTTTTTTTTTTTTTTTTTTTTTTTTTTTTTTTTTTTTTTTTTTTTTTTTTTTTTTTTTTTTTTTTTTTTTTTTTTTTTTTTTTTTTTTTTTTTTTTTTTTTTTTTTTTTTTTTTTTTTTTTTTTTTTTTTTTTTTTTTTTTTTTTTTTTTTTTTTTTTTTTTTTTTTTTTTTTTTTTTTTTTTTTTTTTTTTTTTTTTTTTTTTTTTTTTTTTTTTTTTTTTTTTTTTTTTTTTTTTTTTTTTTTTTTTTTTTTTTTTTTTTTTTTTTTTTTTTTTTTTTTTTTTTTTTTTTTTTTTTTTTTTTTTTTTTTTTTTTTTTTTTTTTTTTTTTTTTTTTTTTTTTTTTTTTTTTTTTTTTTTTTTTTTTTTTTTTTTTTTTTTTTTTTTTTTTTTTTTTTTTTTTTTTTTTTTTTTTTTTTTTTTTTTTTTTTTTTTTTTTTTTTTTTTTTTTTTTTTTTTTTTTTTTTTTTTTTTTTTTTTTTTTTTTTTTTTTTTTTTTTTTTTTTTTTTTTTTTTTTTTTTTTTTTTTTTTTTTTTTTTTTTTTTTTTTTTTTTTTTTTTTTTTTTTTTTTTTTTTTTTTTTTTTTTTTTTTTTTTTTTTTTTTTTTTTTTTTTTTTTTTTTTTTTTTTTTTTTTTTTTTTTTTTTTTTTTTTTTTTTTTTTTTTTTTTTTTTTTTTTTTTTTTTTTTTTTTTTTTTTTTTTTTTTTTTTTTTTTTTTTTTTTTTTTTTTTTTTTTTTTTTTTTTTTTTTTTTTTTTTTTTTTTTTTTTTTTTTTTTTTTTTTTTTTTTTTTTTTTTTTTTTTTTTTTTTTTTTTTTTTTTTTTTTTTTTTTTTTTTTTTTTTTTTTTTTTTTTTTTTTTTTTTTTTTTTTTTTTTTTTTTTTTTTTTTTTTTTTTTTTTTTTTTTTTTTTTTTTTTTTTTTTTTTTTTTTTTTTTTTTTTTTTTTTTTTTTTTTTTTTTTTTTTTTTTTTTTTTTTTTTTTTTTTTTTTTTTTTTTTTTTTTTTTTTTTTTTTTTTTTTTTTTTTTTTTTTTTTTTTTTTTTTTTTTTTTTTTTTTTTTTTTTTTTTTTTTTTTTTTTTTTTTTTTTTTTTTTTTTTTTTTTTTTTTTTTTTTTTTTTTTTTTTTTTTTTTTTTTTTTTTTTTTTTTTTTTTTTTTTTTTTTTTTTTTTTTTTTTTTTTTTTTTTTTTTTTTTTTTTTTTTTTTTTTTTTTTTTTTTTTTTTTTTTTTTTTTTTTTTTTTTTTTTTTTTTTTTTTTTTTTTTTTTTTTTTTTTTTTTTTTTTTTTTTTTTTTTTTTTTTTTTTTTTTTTTTTTTTTTTTTTTTTTTTTTTTTTTTTTTTTTTTTTTTTTTTTTTTTTTTTTTTTTTTTTTTTTTTTTTTTTTTTTTTTTTTTTTTTTTTTTTTTTTTTTTTTTTTTTTTTTTTTTTTTTTTTTTTTTTTTTTTTTTTTTTTTTTTTTTTTTTTTTTTTTTTTTTTTTTTTTTTTTTTTTTTTTTTTTTTTTTTTTTTTTTTTTTTTTTTTTTTTTTTTTTTTTTTTTTTTTTTTTTTTTTTTTTTTTTTTTTTTTTTTTTTTTTTTTTTTTTTTTTTTTTTTTTTTTTTTTTTTTTTTTTTTTTTTTTTTTTTTTTTTTTTTTTTTTTTTTTTTTTTTTTTTTTTTTTTTTTTTTTTTTTTTTTTTTTTTTTTTTTTTTTTTTTTTTTTTTTTTTTTTTTTTTTTTTTTTTTTTTTTTTTTTTTTTTTTTTTTTTTTTTTTTTTTTTTTTTTTTTTTTTTTTTTTTTTTTTTTTTTTTTTTTTTTTTTTTTTTTTTTTTTTTTTTTTTTTTTTTTTTTTTTTTTTTTTTTTTTTTTTTTTTTTTTTTTTTTTTTTTTTTTTTTTTTTTTTTTTTTTTTTTTTTTTTTTTTTTTTTTTTTTTTTTTTTTTTTTTTTTTTTTTTTTTTTTTTTTTTTTTTTTTTTTTTTTTTTTTTTTTTTTTTTTTTTTTTTTTTTTTTTTTTTTTTTTTTTTTTTTTTTTTTTTTTTTTTTTTTTTTTTTTTTTTTTTTTTTTTTTTTTTTTTTTTTTTTTTTTTTTTTTTTTTTTTTTTTTTTTTTTTTTTTTTTTTTTTTTTTTTTTTTTTTTTTTTTTTTTTTTTTTTTTTTTTTTTTTTTTTTTTTTTTTTTTTTTTTTTTTTTTTTTTTTTTTTTTTTTTTTTTTTTTTTTTTTTTTTTTTTTTTTTTTTTTTTTTTTTTTTTTTTTTTTTTTTTTTTTTTTTTTTTTTTTTTTTTTTTTTTTTTTTTTTTTTTTTTTTTTTTTTTTTTTTTTTTTTTTTTTTTTTTTTTTTTTTTTTTTTTTTTTTTTTTTTTTTTTTTTTTTTTTTTTTTTTTTTTTTTTTTTTTTTTTTTTTTTTTTTTTTTTTTTTTTTTTTTTTTTTTTTTTTTTTTTTTTTTTTTTTTTTTTTTTTTTTTTTTTTTTTTTTTTTTTTTTTTTTTTTTTTTTTTTTTTTTTTTTTTTTTTTTTTTTTTTTTTTTTTTTTTTTTTTTTTTTTTTTTTTTTTTTTTTTTTTTTTTTTTTTTTTTTTTTTTTTTTTTTTTTTTTTTTTTTTTTTTTTTTTTTTTTTTTTTTTTTTTTTTTTTTTTTTTTTTTTTTTTTTTTTTTTTTTTTTTTTTTTTTTTTTTTTTTTTTTTTTTTTTTTTTTTTTTTTTTTTTTTTTTTTTTTTTTTTTTTTTTTTTTTTTTTTTTTTTTTTTTTTTTTTTTTTTTTTTTTTTTTTTTTTTTTTTTTTTTTTTTTTTTTTTTTTTTTTTTTTTTTTTTTTTTTTTTTTTTTTTTTTTTTTTTTTTTTTTTTTTTTTTTTTTTTTTTTTTTTTTTTTTTTTTTTTTTTTTTTTTTTTTTTTTTTTTTTTTTTTTTTTTTTTTTTTTTTTTTTTTTTTTTTTTTTTTTTTTTTTTTTTTTTTTTTTTTTTTTTTTTTTTTTTTTTTTTTTTTTTTTTTTTTTTTTTTTTTTTTTTTTTTTTTTTTTTTTTTTTTTTTTTTTTTTTTTTTTTTTTTTTTTTTTTTTTTTTTTTTTTTTTTTTTTTTTTTTTTTTTTTTTTTTTTTTTTTTTTTTTTTTTTTTTTTTTTTTTTTTTTTTTTTTTTTTTTTTTTTTTTTTTTTTTTTTTTTTTTTTTTTTTTTTTTTTTTTTTTTTTTTTTTTTTTTTTTTTTTTTTTTTTTTTTTTTTTTTTTTTTTTTTTTTTTTTTTTTTTTTTTTTTTTTTTTTTTTTTTTTTTTTTTTTTTTTTTTTTTTTTTTTTTTTTTTTTTTTTTTTTTTTTTTTTTTTTTTTTTTTTTTTTTTTTTTTTTTTTTTTTTTTTTTTTTTTTTTTTTTTTTTTTTTTTTTTTTTTTTTTTTTTTTTTTTTTTTTTTTTTTTTTTTTTTTTTTTTTTTTTTTTTTTTTTTTTTTTTTTTTTTTTTTTTTTTTTTTTTTTTTTTTTTTTTTTTTTTTTTTTTTTTTTTTTTTTTTTTTTTTTTTTTTTTTTTTTTTTTTTTTTTTTTTTTTTTTTTTTTTTTTTTTTTTTTTTTTTTTTTTTTTTTTTTTTTTTTTTTTTTTTTTTTTTTTTTTTTTTTTTTTTTTTTTTTTTTTTTTTTTTTTTTTTTTTTTTTTTTTTTTTTTTTTTTTTTTTTTTTTTTTTTTTTTTTTTTTTTTTTTTTTTTTTTTTTTTTTTTTTTTTTTTTTTTTTTTTTTTTTTTTTTTTTTTTTTTTTTTTTTTTTTTTTTTTTTTTTTTTTTTTTTTTTTTTTTTTTTTTTTTTTTTTTTTTTTTTTTTTTTTTTTTTTTTTTTTTTTTTTTTTTTTTTTTTTTTTTTTTTTTTTTTTTTTTTTTTTTTTTTTTTTTTTTTTTTTTTTTTTTTTTTTTTTTTTTTTTTTTTTTTTTTTTTTTTTTTTTTTTTTTTTTTTTTTTTTTTTTTTTTTTTTTTTTTTTTTTTTTTTTTTTTTTTTTTTTTTTTTTTTTTTTTTTTTTTTTTTTTTTTTTTTTTTTTTTTTTTTTTTTTTTTTTTTTTTTTTTTTTTTTTTTTTTTTTTTTTTTTTTTTTTTTTTTTTTTTTTTTTTTTTTTTTTTTTTTTTTTTTTTTTTTTTTTTTTTTTTTTTTTTTTTTTTTTTTTTTTTTTTTTTTTTTTTTTTTTTTTTTTTTTTTTTTTTTTTTTTTTTTTTTTTTTTTTTTTTTTTTTTTTTTTTTTTTTTTTTTTTTTTTTTTTTTTTTTTTTTTTTTTTTTTTTTTTTTTTTTTTTTTTTTTTTTTTTTTTTTTTTTTTTTTTTTTTTTTTTTTTTTTTTTTTTTTTTTTTTTTTTTTTTTTTTTTTTTTTTTTTTTTTTTTTTTTTTTTTTTTTTTTTTTTTTTTTTTTTTTTTTTTTTTTTTTTTTTTTTTTTTTTTTTTTTTTTTTTTTTTTTTTTTTTTTTTTTTTTTTTTTTTTTTTTTTTTTTTTTTTTTTTTTTTTTTTTTTTTTTTTTTTTTTTTTTTTTTTTTTTTTTTTTTTTTTTTTTTTTTTTTTTTTTTTTTTTTTTTTTTTTTTTTTTTTTTTTTTTTTTTTTTTTTTTTTTTTTTTTTTTTTTTTTTTTTTTTTTTTTTTTTTTTTTTTTTTTTTTTTTTTTTTTTTTTTTTTTTTTTTTTTTTTTTTTTTTTTTTTTTTTTTTTTTTTTTTTTTTTTTTTTTTTTTTTTTTTTTTTTTTTTTTTTTTTTTTTTTTTTTTTTTTTTTTTTTTTTTTTTTTTTTTTTTTTTTTTTTTTTTTTTTTTTTTTTTTTTTTTTTTTTTTTTTTTTTTTTTTTTTTTTTTTTTTTTTTTTTTTTTTTTTTTTTTTTTTTTTTTTTTTTTTTTTTTTTTTTTTTTTTTTTTTTTTTTTTTTTTTTTTTTTTTTTTTTTTTTTTTTTTTTTTTTTTTTTTTTTTTTTTTTTTTTTTTTTTTTTTTTTTTTTTTTTTTTTTTTTTTTTTTTTTTTTTTTTTTTTTTTTTTTTTTTTTTTTTTTTTTTTTTTTTTTTTTTTTTTTTTTTTTTTTTTTTTTTTTTTTTTTTTTTTTTTTTTTTTTTTTTTTTTTTTTTTTTTTTTTTTTTTTTTTTTTTTTTTTTTTTTTTTTTTTTTTTTTTTTTTTTTTTTTTTTTTTTTTTTTTTTTTTTTTTTTTTTTTTTTTTTTTTTTTTTTTTTTTTTTTTTTTTTTTTTTTTTTTTTTTTTTTTTTTTTTTTTTTTTTTTTTTTTTTTTTTTTTTTTTTTTTTTTTTTTTTTTTTTTTTTTTTTTTTTTTTTTTTTTTTTTTTTTTTTTTTTTTTTTTTTTTTTTTTTTTTTTTTTTTTTTTTTTTTTTTTTTTTTTTTTTTTTTTTTTTTTTTTTTTTTTTTTTTTTTTTTTTTTTTTTTTTTTTTTTTTTTTTTTTTTTTTTTTTTTTTTTTTTTTTTTTTTTTTTTTTTTTTTTTTTTTTTTTTTTTTTTTTTTTTTTTTTTTTTTTTTTTTTTTTTTTTTTTTTTTTTTTTTTTTTTTTTTTTTTTTTTTTTTTTTTTTTTTTTTTTTTTTTTTTTTTTTTTTTTTTTTTTTTTTTTTTTTTTTTTTTTTTTTTTTTTTTTTTTTTTTTTTTTTTTTTTTTTTTTTTTTTTTTTTTTTTTTTTTTTTTTTTTTTTTTTTTTTTTTTTTTTTTTTTTTTTTTTTTTTTTTTTTTTTTTTTTTTTTTTTTTTTTTTTTTTTTTTTTTTTTTTTTTTTTTTTTTTTTTTTTTTTTTTTTTTTTTTTTTTTTTTTTTTTTTTTTTTTTTTTTTTTTTTTTTTTTTTTTTTTTTTTTTTTTTTTTTTTTTTTTTTTTTTTTTTTTTTTTTTTTTTTTTTTTTTTTTTTTTTTTTTTTTTTTTTTTTTTTTTTTTTTTTTTTTTTTTTTTTTTTTTTTTTTTTTTTTTTTTTTTTTTTTTTTTTTTTTTTTTTTTTTTTTTTTTTTTTTTTTTTTTTTTTTTTTTTTTTTTTTTTTTTTTTTTTTTTTTTTTTTTTTTTTTTTTTTTTTTTTTTTTTTTTTTTTTTTTTTTTTTTTTTTTTTTTTTTTTTTTTTTTTTTTTTTTTTTTTTTTTTTTTTTTTTTTTTTTTTTTTTTTTTTTTTTTTTTTTTTTTTTTTTTTTTTTTTTTTTTTTTTTTTTTTTTTTTTTTTTTTTTTTTTTTTTTTTTTTTTTTTTTTTTTTTTTTTTTTTTTTTTTTTTTTTTTTTTTTTTTTTTTTTTTTTTTTTTTTTTTTTTTTTTTTTTTTTTTTTTTTTTTTTTTTTTTTTTTTTTTTTTTTTTTTTTTTTTTTTTTTTTTTTTTTTTTTTTTTTTTTTTTTTTTTTTTTTTTTTTTTTTTTTTTTTTTTTTTTTTTTTTTTTTTTTTTTTTTTTTTTTTTTTTTTTTTTTTTTTTTTTTTTTTTTTTTTTTTTTTTTTTTTTTTTTTTTTTTTTTTTTTTTTTTTTTTTTTTTTTTTTTTTTTTTTTTTTTTTTTTTTTTTTTTTTTTTTTTTTTTTTTTTTTTTTTTTTTTTTTTTTTTTTTTTTTTTTTTTTTTTTTTTTTTTTTTTTTTTTTTTTTTTTTTTTTTTTTTTTTTTTTTTTTTTTTTTTTTTTTTTTTTTTTTTTTTTTTTTTTTTTTTTTTTTTTTTTTTTTTTTTTTTTTTTTTTTTTTTTTTTTTTTTTTTTTTTTTTTTTTTTTTTTTTTTTTTTTTTTTTTTTTTTTTTTTTTTTTTTTTTTTTTTTTTTTTTTTTTTTTTTTTTTTTTTTTTTTTTTTTTTTTTTTTTTTTTTTTTTTTTTTTTTTTTTTTTTTTTTTTTTTTTTTTTTTTTTTTTTTTTTTTTTTTTTTTTTTTTTTTTTTTTTTTTTTTTTTTTTTTTTTTTTTTTTTTTTTTTTTTTTTTTTTTTTTTTTTTTTTTTTTTTTTTTTTTTTTTTTTTTTTTTTTTTTTTTTTTTTTTTTTTTTTTTTTTTTTTTTTTTTTTTTTTTTTTTTTTTTTTTTTTTTTTTTTTTTTTTTTTTTTTTTTTTTTTTTTTTTTTTTTTTTTTTTTTTTTTTTTTTTTTTTTTTTTTTTTTTTTTTTTTTTTTTTTTTTTTTTTTTTTTTTTTTTTTTTTTTTTTTTTTTTTTTTTTTTTTTTTTTTTTTTTTTTTTTTTTTTTTTTTTTTTTTTTTTTTTTTTTTTTTTTTTTTTTTTTTTTTTTTTTTTTTTTTTTTTTTTTTTTTTTTTTTTTTTTTTTTTTTTTTTTTTTTTTTTTTTTTTTTTTTTTTTTTTTTTTTTTTTTTTTTTTTTTTTTTTTTTTTTTTTTTTTTTTTTTTTTTTTTTTTTTTTTTTTTTTTTTTTTTTTTTTTTTTTTTTTTTTTTTTTTTTTTTTTTTTTTTTTTTTTTTTTTTTTTTTTTTTTTTTTTTTTTTTTTTTTTTTTTTTTTTTTTTTTTTTTTTTTTTTTTTTTTTTTTTTTTTTTTTTTTTTTTTTTTTTTTTTTTTTTTTTTTTTTTTTTTTTTTTTTTTTTTTTTTTTTTTTTTTTTTTTTTTTTTTTTTTTTTTTTTTTTTTTTTTTTTTTTTTTTTTTTTTTTTTTTTTTTTTTTTTTTTTTTTTTTTTTTTTTTTTTTTTTTTTTTTTTTTTTTTTTTTTTTTTTTTTTTTTTTTTTTTTTTTTTTTTTTTTTTTTTTTTTTTTTTTTTTTTTTTTTTTTTTTTTTTTTTTTTTTTTTTTTTTTTTTTTTTTTTTTTTTTTTTTTTTTTTTTTTTTTTTTTTTTTTTTTTTTTTTTTTTTTTTTTTTTTTTTTTTTTTTTTTTTTTTTTTTTTTTTTTTTTTTTTTTTTTTTTTTTTTTTTTTTTTTTTTTTTTTTTTTTTTTTTTTTTTTTTTTTTTTTTTTTTTTTTTTTTTTTTTTTTTTTTTTTTTTTTTTTTTTTTTTTTTTTTTTTTTTTTTTTTTTTTTTTTTTTTTTTTTTTTTTTTTTTTTTTTTTTTTTTTTTTTTTTTTTTTTTTTTTTTTTTTTTTTTTTTTTTTTTTTTTTTTTTTTTTTTTTTTTTTTTTTTTTTTTTTTTTTTTTTTTTTTTTTTTTTTTTTTTTTTTTTTTTTTTTTTTTTTTTTTTTTTTTTTTTTTTTTTTTTTTTTTTTTTTTTTTTTTTTTTTTTTTTTTTTTTTTTTTTTTTTTTTTTTTTTTTTTTTTTTTTTTTTTTTTTTTTTTTTTTTTTTTTTTTTTTTTTTTTTTTTTTTTTTTTTTTTTTTTTTTTTTTTTTTTTTTTTTTTTTTTTTTTTTTTTTTTTTTTTTTTTTTTTTTTTTTTTTTTTTTTTTTTTTTTTTTTTTTTTTTTTTTTTTTTTTTTTTTTTTTTTTTTTTTTTTTTTTTTTTTTTTTTTTTTTTTTTTTTTTTTTTTTTTTTTTTTTTTTTTTTTTTTTTTTTTTTTTTTTTTTTTTTTTTTTTTTTTTTTTTTTTTTTTTTTTTTTTTTTTTTTTTTTTTTTTTTTTTTTTTTTTTTTTTTTTTTTTTTTTTTTTTTTTTTTTTTTTTTTTTTTTTTTTTTTTTTTTTTTTTTTTTTTTTTTTTTTTTTTTTTTTTTTTTTTTTTTTTTTTTTTTTTTTTTTTTTTTTTTTTTTTTTTTTTTTTTTTTTTTTTTTTTTTTTTTTTTTTTTTTTTTTTTTTTTTTTTTTTTTTTTTTTTTTTTTTTTTTTTTTTTTTTTTTTTTTTTTTTTTTTTTTTTTTTTTTTTTTTTTTTTTTTTTTTTTTTTTTTTTTTTTTTTTTTTTTTTTTTTTTTTTTTTTTTTTTTTTTTTTTTTTTTTTTTTTTTTTTTTTTTTTTTTTTTTTTTTTTTTTTTTTTTTTTTTTTTTTTTTTTTTTTTTTTTTTTTTTTTTTTTTTTTTTTTTTTTTTTTTTTTTTTTTTTTTTTTTTTTTTTTTTTTTTTTTTTTTTTTTTTTTTTTTTTTTTTTTTTTTTTTTTTTTTTTTTTTTTTTTTTTTTTTTTTTTTTTTTTTTTTTTTTTTTTTTTTTTTTTTTTTTTTTTTTTTTTTTTTTTTTTTTTTTTTTTTTTTTTTTTTTTTTTTTTTTTTTTTTTTTTTTTTTTTTTTTTTTTTTTTTTTTTTTTTTTTTTTTTTTTTTTTTTTTTTTTTTTTTTTTTTTTTTTTTTTTTTTTTTTTTTTTTTTTTTTTTTTTTTTTTTTTTTTTTTTTTTTTTTTTTTTTTTTTTTTTTTTTTTTTTTTTTTTTTTTTTTTTTTTTTTTTTTTTTTTTTTTTTTTTTTTTTTTTTTTTTTTTTTTTTTTTTTTTTTTTTTTTTTTTTTTTTTTTTTTTTTTTTTTTTTTTTTTTTTTTTTTTTTTTTTTTTTTTTTTTTTTTTTTTTTTTTTTTTTTTTTTTTTTTTTTTTTTTTTTTTTTTTTTTTTTTTTTTTTTTTTTTTTTTTTTTTTTTTTTTTTTTTTTTTTTTTTTTTTTTTTTTTTTTTTTTTTTTTTTTTTTTTTTTTTTTTTTTTTTTTTTTTTTTTTTTTTTTTTTTTTTTTTTTTTTTTTTTTTTTTTTTTTTTTTTTTTTTTTTTTTTTTTTTTTTTTTTTTTTTTTTTTTTTTTTTTTTTTTTTTTTTTTTTTTTTTTTTTTTTTTTTTTTTTTTTTTTTTTTTTTTTTTTTTTTTTTTTTTTTTTTTTTTTTTTTTTTTTTTTTTTTTTTTTTTTTTTTTTTTTTTTTTTTTTTTTTTTTTTTTTTTTTTTTTTTTTTTTTTTTTTTTTTTTTTTTTTTTTTTTTTTTTTTTTTTTTTTTTTTTTTTTTTTTTTTTTTTTTTTTTTTTTTTTTTTTTTTTTTTTTTTTTTTTTTTTTTTTTTTTTTTTTTTTTTTTTTTTTTTTTTTTTTTTTTTTTTTTTTTTTTTTTTTTTTTTTTTTTTTTTTTTTTTTTTTTTTTTTTTTTTTTTTTTTTTTTTTTTTTTTTTTTTTTTTTTTTTTTTTTTTTTTTTTTTTTTTTTTTTTTTTTTTTTTTTTTTTTTTTTTTTTTTTTTTTTTTTTTTTTTTTTTTTTTTTTTTTTTTTTTTTTTTTTTTTTTTTTTTTTTTTTTTTTTTTTTTTTTTTTTTTTTTTTTTTTTTTTTTTTTTTTTTTTTTTTTTTTTTTTTTTTTTTTTTTTTTTTTTTTTTTTTTTTTTTTTTTTTTTTTTTTTTTTTTTTTTTTTTTTTTTTTTTTTTTTTTTTTTTTTTTTTTTTTTTTTTTTTTTTTTTTTTTTTTTTTTTTTTTTTTTTTTTTTTTTTTTTTTTTTTTTTTTTTTTTTTTTTTTTTTTTTTTTTTTTTTTTTTTTTTTTTTTTTTTTTTTTTTTTTTTTTTTTTTTTTTTTTTTTTTTTTTTTTTTTTTTTTTTTTTTTTTTTTTTTTTTTTTTTTTTTTTTTTTTTTTTTTTTTTTTTTTTTTTTTTTTTTTTTTTTTTTTTTTTTTTTTTTTTTTTTTTTTTTTTTTTTTTTTTTTTTTTTTTTTTTTTTTTTTTTTTTTTTTTTTTTTTTTTTTTTTTTTTTTTTTTTTTTTTTTTTTTTTTTTTTTTTTTTTTTTTTTTTTTTTTTTTTTTTTTTTTTTTTTTTTTTTTTTTTTTTTTTTTTTTTTTTTTTTTTTTTTTTTTTTTTTTTTTTTTTTTTTTTTTTTTTTTTTTTTTTTTTTTTTTTTTTTTTTTTTTTTTTTTTTTTTTTTTTTTTTTTTTTTTTTTTTTTTTTTTTTTTTTTTTTTTTTTTTTTTTTTTTTTTTTTTTTTTTTTTTTTTTTTTTTTTTTTTTTTTTTTTTTTTTTTTTTTTTTTTTTTTTTTTTTTTTTTTTTTTTTTTTTTTTTTTTTTTTTTTTTTTTTTTTTTTTTTTTTTTTTTTTTTTTTTTTTTTTTTTTTTTTTTTTTTTTTTTTTTTTTTTTTTTTTTTTTTTTTTTTTTTTTTTTTTTTTTTTTTTTTTTTTTTTTTTTTTTTTTTTTTTTTTTTTTTTTTTTTTTTTTTTTTTTTTTTTTTTTTTTTTTTTTTTTTTTTTTTTTTTTTTTTTTTTTTTTTTTTTTTTTTTTTTTTTTTTTTTTTTTTTTTTTTTTTTTTTTTTTTTTTTTTTTTTTTTTTTTTTTTTTTTTTTTTTTTTTTTTTTTTTTTTTTTTTTTTTTTTTTTTTTTTTTTTTTTTTTTTTTTTTTTTTTTTTTTTTTTTTTTTTTTTTTTTTTTTTTTTTTTTTTTTTTTTTTTTTTTTTTTTTTTTTTTTTTTTTTTTTTTTTTTTTTTTTTTTTTTTTTTTTTTTTTTTTTTTTTTTTTTTTTTTTTTTTTTTTTTTTTTTTTTTTTTTTTTTTTTTTTTTTTTTTTTTTTTTTTTTTTTTTTTTTTTTTTTTTTTTTTTTTTTTTTTTTTTTTTTTTTTTTTTTTTTTTTTTTTTTTTTTTTTTTTTTTTTTTTTTTTTTTTTTTTTTTTTTTTTTTTTTTTTTTTTTTTTTTTTTTTTTTTTTTTTTTTTTTTTTTTTTTTTTTTTTTTTTTTTTTTTTTTTTTTTTTTTTTTTTTTTTTTTTTTTTTTTTTTTTTTTTTTTTTTTTTTTTTTTTTTTTTTTTTTTTTTTTTTTTTTTTTTTTTTTTTTTTTTTTTTTTTTTTTTTTTTTTTTTTTTTTTTTTTTTTTTTTTTTTTTTTTTTTTTTTTTTTTTTTTTTTTTTTTTTTTTTTTTTTTTTTTTTTTTTTTTTTTTTTTTTTTTTTTTTTTTTTTTTTTTTTTTTTTTTTTTTTTTTTTTTTTTTTTTTTTTTTTTTTTTTTTTTTTTTTTTTTTTTTTTTTTTTTTTTTTTTTTTTTTTTTTTTTTTTTTTTTTTTTTTTTTTTTTTTTTTTTTTTTTTTTTTTTTTTTTTTTTTTTTTTTTTTTTTTTTTTTTTTTTTTTTTTTTTTTTTTTTTTTTTTTTTTTTTTTTTTTTTTTTTTTTTTTTTTTTTTTTTTTTTTTTTTTTTTTTTTTTTTTTTTTTTTTTTTTTTTTTTTTTTTTTTTTTTTTTTTTTTTTTTTTTTTTTTTTTTTTTTTTTTTTTTTTTTTTTTTTTTTTTTTTTTTTTTTTTTTTTTTTTTTTTTTTTTTTTTTTTTTTTTTTTTTTTTTTTTTTTTTTTTTTTTTTTTTTTTTTTTTTTTTTTTTTTTTTTTTTTTTTTTTTTTTTTTTTTTTTTTTTTTTTTTTTTTTTTTTTTTTTTTTTTTTTTTTTTTTTTTTTTTTTTTTTTTTTTTTTTTTTTTTTTTTTTTTTTTTTTTTTTTTTTTTTTTTTTTTTTTTTTTTTTTTTTTTTTTTTTTTTTTTTTTTTTTTTTTTTTTTTTTTTTTTTTTTTTTTTTTTTTTTTTTTTTTTTTTTTTTTTTTTTTTTTTTTTTTTTTTTTTTTTTTTTTTTTTTTTTTTTTTTTTTTTTTTTTTTTTTTTTTTTTTTTTTTTTTTTTTTTTTTTTTTTTTTTTTTTTTTTTTTTTTTTTTTTTTTTTTTTTTTTTTTTTTTTTTTTTTTTTTTTTTTTTTTTTTTTTTTTTTTTTTTTTTTTTTTTTTTTTTTTTTTTTTTTTTTTTTTTTTTTTTTTTTTTTTTTTTTTTTTTTTTTTTTTTTTTTTTTTTTTTTTTTTTTTTTTTTTTTTTTTTTTTTTTTTTTTTTTTTTTTTTTTTTTTTTTTTTTTTTTTTTTTTTTTTTTTTTTTTTTTTTTTTTTTTTTTTTTTTTTTTTTTTTTTTTTTTTTTTTTTTTTTTTTTTTTTTTTTTTTTTTTTTTTTTTTTTTTTTTTTTTTTTTTTTTTTTTTTTTTTTTTTTTTTTTTTTTTTTTTTTTTTTTTTTTTTTTTTTTTTTTTTTTTTTTTTTTTTTTTTTTTTTTTTTTTTTTTTTTTTTTTTTTTTTTTTTTTTTTTTTTTTTTTTTTTTTTTTTTTTTTTTTTTTTTTTTTTTTTTTTTTTTTTTTTTTTTTTTTTTTTTTTTTTTTTTTTTTTTTTTTTTTTTTTTTTTTTTTTTTTTTTTTTTTTTTTTTTTTTTTTTTTTTTTTTTTTTTTTTTTTTTTTTTTTTTTTTTTTTTTTTTTTTTTTTTTTTTTTTTTTTTTTTTTTTTTTTTTTTTTTTTTTTTTTTTTTTTTTTTTTTTTTTTTTTTTTTTTTTTTTTTTTTTTTTTTTTTTTTTTTTTTTTTTTTTTTTTTTTTTTTTTTTTTTTTTTTTTTTTTTTTTTTTTTTTTTTTTTTTTTTTTTTTTTTTTTTTTTTTTTTTTTTTTTTTTTTTTTTTTTTTTTTTTTTTTTTTTTTTTTTTTTTTTTTTTTTTTTTTTTTTTTTTTTTTTTTTTTTTTTTTTTTTTTTTTTTTTTTTTTTTTTTTTTTTTTTTTTTTTTTTTTTTTTTTTTTTTTTTTTTTTTTTTTTTTTTTTTTTTTTTTTTTTTTTTTTTTTTTTTTTTTTTTTTTTTTTTTTTTTTTTTTTTTTTTTTTTTTTTTTTTTTTTTTTTTTTTTTTTTTTTTTTTTTTTTTTTTTTTTTTTTTTTTTTTTTTTTTTTTTTTTTTTTTTTTTTTTTTTTTTTTTTTTTTTTTTTTTTTTTTTTTTTTTTTTTTTTTTTTTTTTTTTTTTTTTTTTTTTTTTTTTTTTTTTTTTTTTTTTTTTTTTTTTTTTTTTTTTTTTTTTTTTTTTTTTTTTTTTTTTTTTTTTTTTTTTTTTTTTTTTTTTTTTTTTTTTTTTTTTTTTTTTTTTTTTTTTTTTTTTTTTTTTTTTTTTTTTTTTTTTTTTTTTTTTTTTTTTTTTTTTTTTTTTTTTTTTTTTTTTTTTTTTTTTTTTTTTTTTTTTTTTTTTTTTTTTTTTTTTTTTTTTTTTTTTTTTTTTTTTTTTTTTTTTTTTTTTTTTTTTTTTTTTTTTTTTTTTTTTTTTTTTTTTTTTTTTTTTTTTTTTTTTTTTTTTTTTTTTTTTTTTTTTTTTTTTTTTTTTTTTTTTTTTTTTTTTTTTTTTTTTTTTTTTTTTTTTTTTTTTTTTTTTTTTTTTTTTTTTTTTTTTTTTTTTTTTTTTTTTTTTTTTTTTTTTTTTTTTTTTTTTTTTTTTTTTTTTTTTTTTTTTTTTTTTTTTTTTTTTTTTTTTTTTTTTTTTTTTTTTTTTTTTTTTTTTTTTTTTTTTTTTTTTTTTTTTTTTTTTTTTTTTTTTTTTTTTTTTTTTTTTTTTTTTTTTTTTTTTTTTTTTTTTTTTTTTTTTTTTTTTTTTTTTTTTTTTTTTTTTTTTTTTTTTTTTTTTTTTTTTTTTTTTTTTTTTTTTTTTTTTTTTTTTTTTTTTTTTTTTTTTTTTTTTTTTTTTTTTTTTTTTTTTTTTTTTTTTTTTTTTTTTTTTTTTTTTTTTTTTTTTTTTTTTTTTTTTTTTTTTTTTTTTTTTTTTTTTTTTTTTTTTTTTTTTTTTTTTTTTTTTTTTTTTTTTTTTTTTTTTTTTTTTTTTTTTTTTTTTTTTTTTTTTTTTTTTTTTTTTTTTTTTTTTTTTTTTTTTTTTTTTTTTTTTTTTTTTTTTTTTTTTTTTTTTTTTTTTTTTTTTTTTTTTTTTTTTTTTTTTTTTTTTTTTTTTTTTTTTTTTTTTTTTTTTTTTTTTTTTTTTTTTTTTTTTTTTTTTTTTTTTTTTTTTTTTTTTTTTTTTTTTTTTTTTTTTTTTTTTTTTTTTTTTTTTTTTTTTTTTTTTTTTTTTTTTTTTTTTTTTTTTTTTTTTTTTTTTTTTTTTTTTTTTTTTTTTTTTTTTTTTTTTTTTTTTTTTTTTTTTTTTTTTTTTTTTTTTTTTTTTTTTTTTTTTTTTTTTTTTTTTTTTTTTTTTTTTTTTTTTTTTTTTTTTTTTTTTTTTTTTTTTTTTTTTTTTTTTTTTTTTTTTTTTTTTTTTTTTTTTTTTTTTTTTTTTTTTTTTTTTTTTTTTTTTTTTTTTTTTTTTTTTTTTTTTTTTTTTTTTTTTTTTTTTTTTTTTTTTTTTTTTTTTTTTTTTTTTTTTTTTTTTTTTTTTTTTTTTTTTTTTTTTTTTTTTTTTTTTTTTTTTTTTTTTTTTTTTTTTTTTTTTTTTTTTTTTTTTTTTTTTTTTTTTTTTTTTTTTTTTTTTTTTTTTTTTTTTTTTTTTTTTTTTTTTTTTTTTTTTTTTTTTTTTTTTTTTTTTTTTTTTTTTTTTTTTTTTTTTTTTTTTTTTTTTTTTTTTTTTTTTTTTTTTTTTTTTTTTTTTTTTTTTTTTTTTTTTTTTTTTTTTTTTTTTTTTTTTTTTTTTTTTTTTTTTTTTTTTTTTTTTTTTTTTTTTTTTTTTTTTTTTTTTTTTTTTTTTTTTTTTTTTTTTTTTTTTTTTTTTTTTTTTTTTTTTTTTTTTTTTTTTTTTTTTTTTTTTTTTTTTTTTTTTTTTTTTTTTTTTTTTTTTTTTTTTTTTTTTTTTTTTTTTTTTTTTTTTTTTTTTTTTTTTTTTTTTTTTTTTTTTTTTTTTTTTTTTTTTTTTTTTTTTTTTTTTTTTTTTTTTTTTTTTTTTTTTTTTTTTTTTTTTTTTTTTTTTTTTTTTTTTTTTTTTTTTTTTTTTTTTTTTTTTTTTTTTTTTTTTTTTTTTTTTTTTTTTTTTTTTTTTTTTTTTTTTTTTTTTTTTTTTTTTTTTTTTTTTTTTTTTTTTTTTTTTTTTTTTTTTTTTTTTTTTTTTTTTTTTTTTTTTTTTTTTTTTTTTTTTTTTTTTTTTTTTTTTTTTTTTTTTTTTTTTTTTTTTTTTTTTTTTTTTTTTTTTTTTTTTTTTTTTTTTTTTTTTTTTTTTTTTTTTTTTTTTTTTTTTTTTTTTTTTTTTTTTTTTTTTTTTTTTTTTTTTTTTTTTTTTTTTTTTTTTTTTTTTTTTTTTTTTTTTTTTTTTTTTTTTTTTTTTTTTTTTTTTTTTTTTTTTTTTTTTTTTTTTTTTTTTTTTTTTTTTTTTTTTTTTTTTTTTTTTTTTTTTTTTTTTTTTTTTTTTTTTTTTTTTTTTTTTTTTTTTTTTTTTTTTTTTTTTTTTTTTTTTTTTTTTTTTTTTTTTTTTTTTTTTTTTTTTTTTTTTTTTTTTTTTTTTTTTTTTTTTTTTTTTTTTTTTTTTTTTTTTTTTTTTTTTTTTTTTTTTTTTTTTTTTTTTTTTTTTTTTTTTTTTTTTTTTTTTTTTTTTTTTTTTTTTTTTTTTTTTTTTTTTTTTTTTTTTTTTTTTTTTTTTTTTTTTTTTTTTTTTTTTTTTTTTTTTTTTTTTTTTTTTTTTTTTTTTTTTTTTTTTTTTTTTTTTTTTTTTTTTTTTTTTTTTTTTTTTTTTTTTTTTTTTTTTTTTTTTTTTTTTTTTTTTTTTTTTTTTTTTTTTTTTTTTTTTTTTTTTTTTTTTTTTTTTTTTTTTTTTTTTTTTTTTTTTTTTTTTTTTTTTTTTTTTTTTTTTTTTTTTTTTTTTTTTTTTTTTTTTTTTTTTTTTTTTTTTTTTTTTTTTTTTTTTTTTTTTTTTTTTTTTTTTTTTTTTTTTTTTTTTTTTTTTTTTTTTTTTTTTTTTTTTTTTTTTTTTTTTTTTTTTTTTTTTTTTTTTTTTTTTTTTTTTTTTTTTTTTTTTTTTTTTTTTTTTTTTTTTTTTTTTTTTTTTTTTTTTTTTTTTTTTTTTTTTTTTTTTTTTTTTTTTTTTTTTTTTTTTTTTTTTTTTTTTTTTTTTTTTTTTTTTTTTTTTTTTTTTTTTTTTTTTTTTTTTTTTTTTTTTTTTTTTTTTTTTTTTTTTTTTTTTTTTTTTTTTTTTTTTTTTTTTTTTTTTTTTTTTTTTTTTTTTTTTTTTTTTTTTTTTTTTTTTTTTTTTTTTTTTTTTTTTTTTTTTTTTTTTTTTTTTTTTTTTTTTTTTTTTTTTTTTTTTTTTTTTTTTTTTTTTTTTTTTTTTTTTTTTTTTTTTTTTTTTTTTTTTTTTTTTTTTTTTTTTTTTTTTTTTTTTTTTTTTTTTTTTTTTTTTTTTTTTTTTTTTTTTTTTTTTTTTTTTTTTTTTTTTTTTTTTTTTTTTTTTTTTTTTTTTTTTTTTTTTTTTTTTTTTTTTTTTTTTTTTTTTTTTTTTTTTTTTTTTTTTTTTTTTTTTTTTTTTTTTTTTTTTTTTTTTTTTTTTTTTTTTTTTTTTTTTTTTTTTTTTTTTTTTTTTTTTTTTTTTTTTTTTTTTTTTTTTTTTTTTTTTTTTTTTTTTTTTTTTTTTTTTTTTTTTTTTTTTTTTTTTTTTTTTTTTTTTTTTTTTTTTTTTTTTTTTTTTTTTTTTTTTTTTTTTTTTTTTTTTTTTTTTTTTTTTTTTTTTTTTTTTTTTTTTTTTTTTTTTTTTTTTTTTTTTTTTTTTTTTTTTTTTTTTTTTTTTTTTTTTTTTTTTTTTTTTTTTTTTTTTTTTTTTTTTTTTTTTTTTTTTTTTTTTTTTTTTTTTTTTTTTTTTTTTTTTTTTTTTTTTTTTTTTTTTTTTTTTTTTTTTTTTTTTTTTTTTTTTTTTTTTTTTTTTTTTTTTTTTTTTTTTTTTTTTTTTTTTTTTTTTTTTTTTTTTTTTTTTTTTTTTTTTTTTTTTTTTTTTTTTTTTTTTTTTTTTTTTTTTTTTTTTTTTTTTTTTTTTTTTTTTTTTTTTTTTTTTTTTTTTTTTTTTTTTTTTTTTTTTTTTTTTTTTTTTTTTTTTTTTTTTTTTTTTTTTTTTTTTTTTTTTTTTTTTTTTTTTTTTTTTTTTTTTTTTTTTTTTTTTTTTTTTTTTTTTTTTTTTTTTTTTTTTTTTTTTTTTTTTTTTTTTTTTTTTTTTTTTTTTTTTTTTTTTTTTTTTTTTTTTTTTTTTTTTTTTTTTTTTTTTTTTTTTTTTTTTTTTTTTTTTTTTTTTTTTTTTTTTTTTTTTTTTTTTTTTTTTTTTTTTTTTTTTTTTTTTTTTTTTTTTTTTTTTTTTTTTTTTTTTTTTTTTTTTTTTTTTTTTTTTTTTTTTTTTTTTTTTTTTTTTTTTTTTTTTTTTTTTTTTTTTTTTTTTTTTTTTTTTTTTTTTTTTTTTTTTTTTTTTTTTTTTTTTTTTTTTTTTTTTTTTTTTTTTTTTTTTTTTTTTTTTTTTTTTTTTTTTTTTTTTTTTTTTTTTTTTTTTTTTTTTTTTTTTTTTTTTTTTTTTTTTTTTTTTTTTTTTTTTTTTTTTTTTTTTTTTTTTTTTTTTTTTTTTTTTTTTTTTTTTTTTTTTTTTTTTTTTTTTTTTTTTTTTTTTTTTTTTTTTTTTTTTTTTTTTTTTTTTTTTTTTTTTTTTTTTTTTTTTTTTTTTTTTTTTTTTTTTTTTTTTTTTTTTTTTTTTTTTTTTTTTTTTTTTTTTTTTTTTTTTTTTTTTTTTTTTTTTTTTTTTTTTTTTTTTTTTTTTTTTTTTTTTTTTTTTTTTTTTTTTTTTTTTTTTTTTTTTTTTTTTTTTTTTTTTTTTTTTTTTTTTTTTTTTTTTTTTTTTTTTTTTTTTTTTTTTTTTTTTTTTTTTTTTTTTTTTTTTTTTTTTTTTTTTTTTTTTTTTTTTTTTTTTTTTTTTTTTTTTTTTTTTTTTTTTTTTTTTTTTTTTTTTTTTTTTTTTTTTTTTTTTTTTTTTTTTTTTTTTTTTTTTTTTTTTTTTTTTTTTTTTTTTTTTTTTTTTTTTTTTTTTTTTTTTTTTTTTTTTTTTTTTTTTTTTTTTTTTTTTTTTTTTTTTTTTTTTTTTTTTTTTTTTTTTTTTTTTTTTTTTTTTTTTTTTTTTTTTTTTTTTTTTTTTTTTTTTTTTTTTTTTTTTTTTTTTTTTTTTTTTTTTTTTTTTTTTTTTTTTTTTTTTTTTTTTTTTTTTTTTTTTTTTTTTTTTTTTTTTTTTTTTTTTTTTTTTTTTTTTTTTTTTTTTTTTTTTTTTTTTTTTTTTTTTTTTTTTTTTTTTTTTTTTTTTTTTTTTTTTTTTTTTTTTTTTTTTTTTTTTTTTTTTTTTTTTTTTTTTTTTTTTTTTTTTTTTTTTTTTTTTTTTTTTTTTTTTTTTTTTTTTTTTTTTTTTTTTTTTTTTTTTTTTTTTTTTTTTTTTTTTTTTTTTTTTTTTTTTTTTTTTTTTTTTTTTTTTTTTTTTTTTTTTTTTTTTTTTTTTTTTTTTTTTTTTTTTTTTTTTTTTTTTTTTTTTTTTTTTTTTTTTTTTTTTTTTTTTTTTTTTTTTTTTTTTTTTTTTTTTTTTTTTTTTTTTTTTTTTTTTTTTTTTTTTTTTTTTTTTTTTTTTTTTTTTTTTTTTTTTTTTTTTTTTTTTTTTTTTTTTTTTTTTTTTTTTTTTTTTTTTTTTTTTTTT
Source organism: Capsicum baccatum var. pendulum (assembly GCA_030864225.1). Taxonomy (NCBI): domain Eukaryota; kingdom Viridiplantae; phylum Streptophyta; class Magnoliopsida; order Solanales; family Solanaceae; genus Capsicum; species Capsicum baccatum. The sequence goes on along the minus strand of JAQZCD010000196.1, from coordinate 63,551 downwards.
TTTTTTTTTTTTTTTTTTTTTTTTTTTTTTTTTTTTTTTTTTTTTTTTTTTTTTTTTTTTTTTTTTTTTTTTTTTTTTTTTTTTTTTTTTTTTTTTTTTTTTTTTTTTTTTTTTTTTTTTTTTTTTTTTTTTTTTTTTTTTTTTTTTTTTTTTTTTTTTTTTTTTTTTTTTTTTTTTTTTTTTTTTTTTTTTTTTTTTTTTTTTTTTTTTTTTTTTTTTTTTTTTTTTTTTTTTTTTTTTTTTTTTTTTTTTTTTTTTTTTTTTTTTTTTTTTTTTTTTTTTTTTTTTTTTTTTTTTTTTTTTTTTTTTTTTTTTTTTTTTTTTTTTTTTTTTTTTTTTTTTTTTTTTTTTTTTTTTTTTTTTTTTTTTTTTTTTTTTTTTTTTTTTTTTTTTTTTTTTTTTTTTTTTTTTTTTTTTTTTTTTTTTTTTTTTTTTTTTTTTTTTTTTTTTTTTTTTTTTTTTTTTTTTTTTTTTTTTTTTTTTTTTTTTTTTTTTTTTTTTTTTTTTTTTTTTTTTTTTTTTTTTTTTTTTTTTTTTTTTTTTTTTTTTTTTTTTTTTTTTTTTTTTTTTTTTTTTTTTTTTTTTTTTTTTTTTTTTTTTTTTTTTTTTTTTTTTTTTTTTTTTTTTTTTTTTTTTTTTTTTTTTTTTTTTTTTTTTTTTTTTTTTTTTTTTTTTTTTTTTTTTTTTTTTTTTTTTTTTTTTTTTTTTTTTTTTTTTTTTTTTTTTTTTTTTTTTTTTTTTTTTTTTTTTTTTTTTTTTTTTTTTTTTTTTTTTTTTTTTTTTTTTTTTTTTTTTTTTTTTTTTTTTTTTTTTTTTTTTTTTTTTTTTTTTTTTTTTTTTTTTTTTTTTTTTTTTTTTTTTTTTTTTTTTTTTTTTTTTTTTTTTTTTTTTTTTTTTTTTTTTTTTTTTTTTTTTTTTTTTTTTTTTTTTTTTTTTTTTTTTTTTTTTTTTTTTTTTTTTTTTTTTTTTTTTTTTTTTTTTTTTTTTTTTTTTTTTTTTTTTTTTTTTTTTTTTTTTTTTTTTTTTTTTTTTTTTTTTTTTTTTTTTTTTTTTTTTTTTTTTTTTTTTTTTTTTTTTTTTTTTTTTTTTTTTTTTTTTTTTTTTTTTTTTTTTTTTTTTTTTTTTTTTTTTTTTTTTTTTTTTTTTTTTTTTTTTTTTTTTTTTTTTTTTTTTTTTTTTTTTTTTTTTTTTTTTTTTTTTTTTTTTTTTTTTTTTTTTTTTTTTTTTTTTTTTTTTTTTTTTTTTTTTTTTTTTTTTTTTTTTTTTTTTTTTTTTTTTTTTTTTTTTTTTTTTTTTTTTTTTTTTTTTTTTTTTTTTTTTTTTTTTTTTTTTTTTTTTTTTTTTTTTTTTTTTTTTTTTTTTTTTTTTTTTTTTTTTTTTTTTTTTTTTTTTTTTTTTTTTTTTTTTTTTTTTTTTTTTTTTTTTTTTTTTTTTTTTTTTTTTTTTTTTTTTTTTTTTTTTTTTTTTTTTTTTTTTTTTTTTTTTTTTTTTTTTTTTTTTTTTTTTTTTTTTTTTTTTTTTTTTTTTTTTTTTTTTTTTTTTTTTTTTTTTTTTTTTTTTTTTTTTTTTTTTTTTTTTTTTTTTTTTTTTTTTTTTTTTTTTTTTTTTTTTTTTTTTTTTTTTTTTTTTTTTTTTTTTTTTTTTTTTTTTTTTTTTTTTTTTTTTTTTTTTTTTTTTTTTTTTTTTTTTTTTTTTTTTTTTTTTTTTTTTTTTTTTTTTTTTTTTTTTTTTTTTTTTTTTTTTTTTTTTTTTTTTTTTTTTTTTTTTTTTTTTTTTTTTTTTTTTTTTTTTTTTTTTTTTTTTTTTTTTTTTTTTTTTTTTTTTTTTTTTTTTTTTTTTTTTTTTTTTTTTTTTTTTTTTTTTTTTTTTTTTTTTTTTTTTTTTTTTTTTTTTTTTTTTTTTTTTTTTTTTTTTTTTTTTTTTTTTTTTTTTTTTTTTTTTTTTTTTTTTTTTTTTTTTTTTTTTTTTTTTTTTTTTTTTTTTTTTTTTTTTTTTTTTTTTTTTTTTTTTTTTTTTTTTTTTTTTTTTTTTTTTTTTTTTTTTTTTTTTTTTTTTTTTTTTTTTTTTTTTTTTTTTTTTTTTTTTTTTTTTTTTTTTTTTTTTTTTTTTTTTTTTTTTTTTTTTTTTTTTTTTTTTTTTTTTTTTTTTTTTTTTTTTTTTTTTTTTTTTTTTTTTTTTTTTTTTTTTTTTTTTTTTTTTTTTTTTTTTTTTTTTTTTTTTTTTTTTTTTTTTTTTTTTTTTTTTTTTTTTTTTTTTTTTTTTTTTTTTTTTTTTTTTTTTTTTTTTTTTTTTTTTTTTTTTTTTTTTTTTTTTTTTTTTTTTTTTTTTTTTTTTTTTTTTTTTTTTTTTTTTTTTTTTTTTTTTTTTTTTTTTTTTTTTTTTTTTTTTTTTTTTTTTTTTTTTTTTTTTTTTTTTTTTTTTTTTTTTTTTTTTTTTTTTTTTTTTTTTTTTTTTTTTTTTTTTTTTTTTTTTTTTTTTTTTTTTTTTTTTTTTTTTTTTTTTTTTTTTTTTTTTTTTTTTTTTTTTTTTTTTTTTTTTTTTTTTTTTTTTTTTTTTTTTTTTTTTTTTTTTTTTTTTTTTTTTTTTTTTTTTTTTTTTTTTTTTTTTTTTTTTTTTTTTTTTTTTTTTTTTTTTTTTTTTTTTTTTTTTTTTTTTTTTTTTTTTTTTTTTTTTTTTTTTTTTTTTTTTTTTTTTTTTTTTTTTTTTTTTTTTTTTTTTTTTTTTTTTTTTTTTTTTTTTTTTTTTTTTTTTTTTTTTTTTTTTTTTTTTTTTTTTTTTTTTTTTTTTTTTTTTTTTTTTTTTTTTTTTTTTTTTTTTTTTTTTTTTTTTTTTTTTTTTTTTTTTTTTTTTTTTTTTTTTTTTTTTTTTTTTTTTTTTTTTTTTTTTTTTTTTTTTTTTTTTTTTTTTTTTTTTTTTTTTTTTTTTTTTTTTTTTTTTTTTTTTTTTTTTTTTTTTTTTTTTTTTTTTTTTTTTTTTTTTTTTTTTTTTTTTTTTTTTTTTTTTTTTTTTTTTTTTTTTTTTTTTTTTTTTTTTTTTTTTTTTTTTTTTTTTTTTTTTTTTTTTTTTTTTTTTTTTTTTTTTTTTTTTTTTTTTTTTTTTTTTTTTTTTTTTTTTTTTTTTTTTTTTTTTTTTTTTTTTTTTTTTTTTTTTTTTTTTTTTTTTTTTTTTTTTTTTTTTTTTTTTTTTTTTTTTTTTTTTTTTTTTTTTTTTTTTTTTTTTTTTTTTTTTTTTTTTTTTTTTTTTTTTTTTTTTTTTTTTTTTTTTTTTTTTTTTTTTTTTTTTTTTTTTTTTTTTTTTTTTTTTTTTTTTTTTTTTTTTTTTTTTTTTTTTTTTTTTTTTTTTTTTTTTTTTTTTTTTTTTTTTTTTTTTTTTTTTTTTTTTTTTTTTTTTTTTTTTTTTTTTTTTTTTTTTTTTTTTTTTTTTTTTTTTTTTTTTTTTTTTTTTTTTTTTTTTTTTTTTTTTTTTTTTTTTTTTTTTTTTTTTTTTTTTTTTTTTTTTTTTTTTTTTTTTTTTTTTTTTTTTTTTTTTTTTTTTTTTTTTTTTTTTTTTTTTTTTTTTTTTTTTTTTTTTTTTTTTTTTTTTTTTTTTTTTTTTTTTTTTTTTTTTTTTTTTTTTTTTTTTTTTTTTTTTTTTTTTTTTTTTTTTTTTTTTTTTTTTTTTTTTTTTTTTTTTTTTTTTTTTTTTTTTTTTTTTTTTTTTTTTTTTTTTTTTTTTTTTTTTTTTTTTTTTTTTTTTTTTTTTTTTTTTTTTTTTTTTTTTTTTTTTTTTTTTTTTTTTTTTTTTTTTTTTTTTTTTTTTTTTTTTTTTTTTTTTTTTTTTTTTTTTTTTTTTTTTTTTTTTTTTTTTTTTTTTTTTTTTTTTTTTTTTTTTTTTTTTTTTTTTTTTTTTTTTTTTTTTTTTTTTTTTTTTTTTTTTTTTTTTTTTTTTTTTTTTTTTTTTTTTTTTTTTTTTTTTTTTTTTTTTTTTTTTTTTTTTTTTTTTTTTTTTTTTTTTTTTTTTTTTTTTTTTTTTTTTTTTTTTTTTTTTTTTTTTTTTTTTTTTTTTTTTTTTTTTTTTTTTTTTTTTTTTTTTTTTTTTTTTTTTTTTTTTTTTTTTTTTTTTTTTTTTTTTTTTTTTTTTTTTTTTTTTTTTTTTTTTTTTTTTTTTTTTTTTTTTTTTTTTTTTTTTTTTTTTTTTTTTTTTTTTTTTTTTTTTTTTTTTTTTTTTTTTTTTTTTTTTTTTTTTTTTTTTTTTTTTTTTTTTTTTTTTTTTTTTTTTTTTTTTTTTTTTTTTTTTTTTTTTTTTTTTTTTTTTTTTTTTTTTTTTTTTTTTTTTTTTTTTTTTTTTTTTTTTTTTTTTTTTTTTTTTTTTTTTTTTTTTTTTTTTTTTTTTTTTTTTTTTTTTTTTTTTTTTTTTTTTTTTTTTTTTTTTTTTTTTTTTTTTTTTTTTTTTTTTTTTTTTTTTTTTTTTTTTTTTTTTTTTTTTTTTTTTTTTTTTTTTTTTTTTTTTTTTTTTTTTTTTTTTTTTTTTTTTTTTTTTTTTTTTTTTTTTTTTTTTTTTTTTTTTTTTTTTTTTTTTTTTTTTTTTTTTTTTTTTTTTTTTTTTTTTTTTTTTTTTTTTTTTTTTTTTTTTTTTTTTTTTTTTTTTTTTTTTTTTTTTTTTTTTTTTTTTTTTTTTTTTTTTTTTTTTTTTTTTTTTTTTTTTTTTTTTTTTTTTTTTTTTTTTTTTTTTTTTTTTTTTTTTTTTTTTTTTTTTTTTTTTTTTTTTTTTTTTTTTTTTTTTTTTTTTTTTTTTTTTTTTTTTTTTTTTTTTTTTTTTTTTTTTTTTTTTTTTTTTTTTTTTTTTTTTTTTTTTTTTTTTTTTTTTTTTTTTTTTTTTTTTTTTTTTTTTTTTTTTTTTTTTTTTTTTTTTTTTTTTTTTTTTTTTTTTTTTTTTTTTTTTTTTTTTTTTTTTTTTTTTTTTTTTTTTTTTTTTTTTTTTTTTTTTTTTTTTTTTTTTTTTTTTTTTTTTTTTTTTTTTTTTTTTTTTTTTTTTTTTTTTTTTTTTTTTTTTTTTTTTTTTTTTTTTTTTTTTTTTTTTTTTTTTTTTTTTTTTTTTTTTTTTTTTTTTTTTTTTTTTTTTTTTTTTTTTTTTTTTTTTTTTTTTTTTTTTTTTTTTTTTTTTTTTTTTTTTTTTTTTTTTTTTTTTTTTTTTTTTTTTTTTTTTTTTTTTTTTTTTTTTTTTTTTTTTTTTTTTTTTTTTTTTTTTTTTTTTTTTTTTTTTTTTTTTTTTTTTTTTTTTTTTTTTTTTTTTTTTTTTTTTTTTTTTTTTTTTTTTTTTTTTTTTTTTTTTTTTTTTTTTTTTTTTTTTTTTTTTTTTTTTTTTTTTTTTTTTTTTTTTTTTTTTTTTTTTTTTTTTTTTTTTTTTTTTTTTTTTTTTTTTTTTTTTTTTTTTTTTTTTTTTTTTTTTTTTTTTTTTTTTTTTTTTTTTTTTTTTTTTTTTTTTTTTTTTTTTTTTTTTTTTTTTTTTTTTTTTTTTTTTTTTTTTTTTTTTTTTTTTTTTTTTTTTTTTTTTTTTTTTTTTTTTTTTTTTTTTTTTTTTTTTTTTTTTTTTTTTTTTTTTTTTTTTTTTTTTTTTTTTTTTTTTTTTTTTTTTTTTTTTTTTTTTTTTTTTTTTTTTTTTTTTTTTTTTTTTTTTTTTTTTTTTTTTTTTTTTTTTTTTTTTTTTTTTTTTTTTTTTTTTTTTTTTTTTTTTTTTTTTTTTTTTTTTTTTTTTTTTTTTTTTTTTTTTTTTTTTTTTTTTTTTTTTTTTTTTTTTTTTTTTTTTTTTTTTTTTTTTTTTTTTTTTTTTTTTTTTTTTTTTTTTTTTTTTTTTTTTTTTTTTTTTTTTTTTTTTTTTTTTTTTTTTTTTTTTTTTTTTTTTTTTTTTTTTTTTTTTTTTTTTTTTTTTTTTTTTTTTTTTTTTTTTTTTTTTTTTTTTTTTTTTTTTTTTTTTTTTTTTTTTTTTTTTTTTTTTTTTTTTTTTTTTTTTTTTTTTTTTTTTTTTTTTTTTTTTTTTTTTTTTTTTTTTTTTTTTTTTTTTTTTTTTTTTTTTTTTTTTTTTTTTTTTTTTTTTTTTTTTTTTTTTTTTTTTTTTTTTTTTTTTTTTTTTTTTTTTTTTTTTTTTTTTTTTTTTTTTTTTTTTTTTTTTTTTTTTTTTTTTTTTTTTTTTTTTTTTTTTTTTTTTTTTTTTTTTTTTTTTTTTTTTTTTTTTTTTTTTTTTTTTTTTTTTTTTTTTTTTTTTTTTTTTTTTTTTTTTTTTTTTTTTTTTTTTTTTTTTTTTTTTTTTTTTTTTTTTTTTTTTTTTTTTTTTTTTTTTTTTTTTTTTTTTTTTTTTTTTTTTTTTTTTTTTTTTTTTTTTTTTTTTTTTTTTTTTTTTTTTTTTTTTTTTTTTTTTTTTTTTTTTTTTTTTTTTTTTTTTTTTTTTTTTTTTTTTTTTTTTTTTTTTTTTTTTTTTTTTTTTTTTTTTTTTTTTTTTTTTTTTTTTTTTTTTTTTTTTTTTTTTTTTTTTTTTTTTTTTTTTTTTTTTTTTTTTTTTTTTTTTTTTTTTTTTTTTTTTTTTTTTTTTTTTTTTTTTTTTTTTTTTTTTTTTTTTTTTTTTTTTTTTTTTTTTTTTTTTTTTTTTTTTTTTTTTTTTTTTTTTTTTTTTTTTTTTTTTTTTTTTTTTTTTTTTTTTTTTTTTTTTTTTTTTTTTTTTTTTTTTTTTTTTTTTTTTTTTTTTTTTTTTTTTTTTTTTTTTTTTTTTTTTTTTTTTTTTTTTTTTTTTTTTTTTTTTTTTTTTTTTTTTTTTTTTTTTTTTTTTTTTTTTTTTTTTTTTTTTTTTTTTTTTTTTTTTTTTTTTTTTTTTTTTTTTTTTTTTTTTTTTTTTTTTTTTTTTTTTTTTTTTTTTTTTTTTTTTTTTTTTTTTTTTTTTTTTTTTTTTTTTTTTTTTTTTTTTTTTTTTTTTTTTTTTTTTTTTTTTTTTTTTTTTTTTTTTTTTTTTTTTTTTTTTTTTTTTTTTTTTTTTTTTTTTTTTTTTTTTTTTTTTTTTTTTTTTTTTTTTTTTTTTTTTTTTTTTTTTTTTTTTTTTTTTTTTTTTTTTTTTTTTTTTTTTTTTTTTTTTTTTTTTTTTTTTTTTTTTTTTTTTTTTTTTTTTTTTTTTTTTTTTTTTTTTTTTTTTTTTTTTTTTTTTTTTTTTTTTTTTTTTTTTTTTTTTTTTTTTTTTTTTTTTTTTTTTTTTTTTTTTTTTTTTTTTTTTTTTTTTTTTTTTTTTTTTTTTTTTTTTTTTTTTTTTTTTTTTTTTTTTTTTTTTTTTTTTTTTTTTTTTTTTTTTTTTTTTTTTTTTTTTTTTTTTTTTTTTTTTTTTTTTTTTTTTTTTTTTTTTTTTTTTTTTTTTTTTTTTTTTTTTTTTTTTTTTTTTTTTTTTTTTTTTTTTTTTTTTTTTTTTTTTTTTTTTTTTTTTTTTTTTTTTTTTTTTTTTTTTTTTTTTTTTTTTTTTTTTTTTTTTTTTTTTTTTTTTTTTTTTTTTTTTTTTTTTTTTTTTTTTTTTTTTTTTTTTTTTTTTTTTTTTTTTTTTTTTTTTTTTTTTTTTTTTTTTTTTTTTTTTTTTTTTTTTTTTTTTTTTTTTTTTTTTTTTTTTTTTTTTTTTTTTTTTTTTTTTTTTTTTTTTTTTTTTTTTTTTTTTTTTTTTTTTTTTTTTTTTTTTTTTTTTTTTTTTTTTTTTTTTTTTTTTTTTTTTTTTTTTTTTTTTTTTTTTTTTTTTTTTTTTTTTTTTTTTTTTTTTTTTTTTTTTTTTTTTTTTTTTTTTTTTTTTTTTTTTTTTTTTTTTTTTTTTTTTTTTTTTTTTTTTTTTTTTTTTTTTTTTTTTTTTTTTTTTTTTTTTTTTTTTTTTTTTTTTTTTTTTTTTTTTTTTTTTTTTTTTTTTTTTTTTTTTTTTTTTTTTTTTTTTTTTTTTTTTTTTTTTTTTTTTTTTTTTTTTTTTTTTTTTTTTTTTTTTTTTTTTTTTTTTTTTTTTTTTTTTTTTTTTTTTTTTTTTTTTTTTTTTTTTTTTTTTTTTTTTTTTTTTTTTTTTTTTTTTTTTTTTTTTTTTTTTTTTTTTTTTTTTTTTTTTTTTTTTTTTTTTTTTTTTTTTTTTTTTTTTTTTTTTTTTTTTTTTTTTTTTTTTTTTTTTTTTTTTTTTTTTTTTTTTTTTTTTTTTTTTTTTTTTTTTTTTTTTTTTTTTTTTTTTTTTTTTTTTTTTTTTTTTTTTTTTTTTTTTTTTTTTTTTTTTTTTTTTTTTTTTTTTTTTTTTTTTTTTTTTTTTTTTTTTTTTTTTTTTTTTTTTTTTTTTTTTTTTTTTTTTTTTTTTTTTTTTTTTTTTTTTTTTTTTTTTTTTTTTTTTTTTTTTTTTTTTTTTTTTTTTTTTTTTTTTTTTTTTTTTTTTTTTTTTTTTTTTTTTTTTTTTTTTTTTTTTTTTTTTTTTTTTTTTTTTTTTTTTTTTTTTTTTTTTTTTTTTTTTTTTTTTTTTTTTTTTTTTTTTTTTTTTTTTTTTTTTTTTTTTTTTTTTTTTTTTTTTTTTTTTTTTTTTTTTTTTTTTTTTTTTTTTTTTTTTTTTTTTTTTTTTTTTTTTTTTTTTTTTTTTTTTTTTTTTTTTTTTTTTTTTTTTTTTTTTTTTTTTTTTTTTTTTTTTTTTTTTTTTTTTTTTTTTTTTTTTTTTTTTTTTTTTTTTTTTTTTTTTTTTTTTTTTTTTTTTTTTTTTTTTTTTTTTTTTTTTTTTTTTTTTTTTTTTTTTTTTTTTTTTTTTTTTTTTTTTTTTTTTTTTTTTTTTTTTTTTTTTTTTTTTTTTTTTTTTTTTTTTTTTTTTTTTTTTTTTTTTTTTTTTTTTTTTTTTTTTTTTTTTTTTTTTTTTTTTTTTTTTTTTTTTTTTTTTTTTTTTTTTTTTTTTTTTTTTTTTTTTTTTTTTTTTTTTTTTTTTTTTTTTTTTTTTTTTTTTTTTTTTTTTTTTTTTTTTTTTTTTTTTTTTTTTTTTTTTTTTTTTTTTTTTTTTTTTTTTTTTTTTTTTTTTTTTTTTTTTTTTTTTTTTTTTTTTTTTTTTTTTTTTTTTTTTTTTTTTTTTTTTTTTTTTTTTTTTTTTTTTTTTTTTTTTTTTTTTTTTTTTTTTTTTTTTTTTTTTTTTTTTTTTTTTTTTTTTTTTTTTTTTTTTTTTTTTTTTTTTTTTTTTTTTTTTTTTTTTTTTTTTTTTTTTTTTTTTTTTTTTTTTTTTTTTTTTTTTTTTTTTTTTTTTTTTTTTTTTTTTTTTTTTTTTTTTTTTTTTTTTTTTTTTTTTTTTTTTTTTTTTTTTTTTTTTTTTTTTTTTTTTTTTTTTTTTTTTTTTTTTTTTTTTTTTTTTTTTTTTTTTTTTTTTTTTTTTTTTTTTTTTTTTTTTTTTTTTTTTTTTTTTTTTTTTTTTTTTTTTTTTTTTTTTTTTTTTTTTTTTTTTTTTTTTTTTTTTTTTTTTTTTTTTTTTTTTTTTTTTTTTTTTTTTTTTTTTTTTTTTTTTTTTTTTTTTTTTTTTTTTTTTTTTTTTTTTTTTTTTTTTTTTTTTTTTTTTTTTTTTTTTTTTTTTTTTTTTTTTTTTTTTTTTTTTTTTTTTTTTTTTTTTTTTTTTTTTTTTTTTTTTTTTTTTTTTTTTTTTTTTTTTTTTTTTTTTTTTTTTTTTTTTTTTTTTTTTTTTTTTTTTTTTTTTTTTTTTTTTTTTTTTTTTTTTTTTTTTTTTTTTTTTTTTTTTTTTTTTTTTTTTTTTTTTTTTTTTTTTTTTTTTTTTTTTTTTTTTTTTTTTTTTTTTTTTTTTTTTTTTTTTTTTTTTTTTTTTTTTTTTTTTTTTTTTTTTTTTTTTTTTTTTTTTTTTTTTTTTTTTTTTTTTTTTTTTTTTTTTTTTTTTTTTTTTTTTTTTTTTTTTTTTTTTTTTTTTTTTTTTTTTTTTTTTTTTTTTTTTTTTTTTTTTTTTTTTTTTTTTTTTTTTTTTTTTTTTTTTTTTTTTTTTTTTTTTTTTTTTTTTTTTTTTTTTTTTTTTTTTTTTTTTTTTTTTTTTTTTTTTTTTTTTTTTTTTTTTTTTTTTTTTTTTTTTTTTTTTTTTTTTTTTTTTTTTTTTTTTTTTTTTTTTTTTTTTTTTTTTTTTTTTTTTTTTTTTTTTTTTTTTTTTTTTTTTTTTTTTTTTTTTTTTTTTTTTTTTTTTTTTTTTTTTTTTTTTTTTTTTTTTTTTTTTTTTTTTTTTTTTTTTTTTTTTTTTTTTTTTTTTTTTTTTTTTTTTTTTTTTTTTTTTTTTTTTTTTTTTTTTTTTTTTTTTTTTTTTTTTTTTTTTTTTTTTTTTTTTTTTTTTTTTTTTTTTTTTTTTTTTTTTTTTTTTTTTTTTTTTTTTTTTTTTTTTTTTTTTTTTTTTTTTTTTTTTTTTTTTTTTTTTTTTTTTTTTTTTTTTTTTTTTTTTTTTTTTTTTTTTTTTTTTTTTTTTTTTTTTTTTTTTTTTTTTTTTTTTTTTTTTTTTTTTTTTTTTTTTTTTTTTTTTTTTTTTTTTTTTTTTTTTTTTTTTTTTTTTTTTTTTTTTTTTTTTTTTTTTTTTTTTTTTTTTTTTTTTTTTTTTTTTTTTTTTTTTTTTTTTTTTTTTTTTTTTTTTTTTTTTTTTTTTTTTTTTTTTTTTTTTTTTTTTTTTTTTTTTTTTTTTTTTTTTTTTTTTTTTTTTTTTTTTTTTTTTTTTTTTTTTTTTTTTTTTTTTTTTTTTTTTTTTTTTTTTTTTTTTTTTTTTTTTTTTTTTTTTTTTTTTTTTTTTTTTTTTTTTTTTTTTTTTTTTTTTTTTTTTTTTTTTTTTTTTTTTTTTTTTTTTTTTTTTTTTTTTTTTTTTTTTTTTTTTTTTTTTTTTTTTTTTTTTTTTTTTTTTTTTTTTTTTTTTTTTTTTTTTTTTTTTTTTTTTTTTTTTTTTTTTTTTTTTTTTTTTTTTTTTTTTTTTTTTTTTTTTTTTTTTTTTTTTTTTTTTTTTTTTTTTTTTTTTTTTTTTTTTTTTTTTTTTTTTTTTTTTTTTTTTTTTTTTTTTTTTTTTTTTTTTTTTTTTTTTTTTTTTTTTTTTTTTTTTTTTTTTTTTTTTTTTTTTTTTTTTTTTTTTTTTTTTTTTTTTTTTTTTTTTTTTTTTTTTTTTTTTTTTTTTTTTTTTTTTTTTTTTTTTTTTTTTTTTTTTTTTTTTTTTTTTTTTTTTTTTTTTTTTTTTTTTTTTTTTTTTTTTTTTTTTTTTTTTTTTTTTTTTTTTTTTTTTTTTTTTTTTTTTTTTTTTTTTTTTTTTTTTTTTTTTTTTTTTTTTTTTTTTTTTTTTTTTTTTTTTTTTTTTTTTTTTTTTTTTTTTTTTTTTTTTTTTTTTTTTTTTTTTTTTTTTTTTTTTTTTTTTTTTTTTTTTTTTTTTTTTTTTTTTTTTTTTTTTTTTTTTTTTTTTTTTTTTTTTTTTTTTTTTTTTTTTTTTTTTTTTTTTTTTTTTTTTTTTTTTTTTTTTTTTTTTTTTTTTTTTTTTTTTTTTTTTTTTTTTTTTTTTTTTTTTTTTTTTTTTTTTTTTTTTTTTTTTTTTTTTTTTTTTTTTTTTTTTTTTTTTTTTTTTTTTTTTTTTTTTTTTTTTTTTTTTTTTTTTTTTTTTTTTTTTTTTTTTTTTTTTTTTTTTTTTTTTTTTTTTTTTTTTTTTTTTTTTTTTTTTTTTTTTTTTTTTTTTTTTTTTTTTTTTTTTTTTTTTTTTTTTTTTTTTTTTTTTTTTTTTTTTTTTTTTTTTTTTTTTTTTTTTTTTTTTTTTTTTTTTTTTTTTTTTTTTTTTTTTTTTTTTTTTTTTTTTTTTTTTTTTTTTTTTTTTTTTTTTTTTTTTTTTTTTTTTTTTTTTTTTTTTTTTTTTTTTTTTTTTTTTTTTTTTTTTTTTTTTTTTTTTTTTTTTTTTTTTTTTTTTTTTTTTTTTTTTTTTTTTTTTTTTTTTTTTTTTTTTTTTTTTTTTTTTTTTTTTTTTTTTTTTTTTTTTTTTTTTTTTTTTTTTTTTTTTTTTTTTTTTTTTTTTTTTTTTTTTTTTTTTTTTTTTTTTTTTTTTTTTTTTTTTTTTTTTTTTTTTTTTTTTTTTTTTTTTTTTTTTTTTTTTTTTTTTTTTTTTTTTTTTTTTTTTTTTTTTTTTTTTTTTTTTTTTTTTTTTTTTTTTTTTTTTTTTTTTTTTTTTTTTTTTTTTTTTTTTTTTTTTTTTTTTTTTTTTTTTTTTTTTTTTTTTTTTTTTTTTTTTTTTTTTTTTTTTTTTTTTTTTTTTTTTTTTTTTTTTTTTTTTTTTTTTTTTTTTTTTTTTTTTTTTTTTTTTTTTTTTTTTTTTTTTTTTTTTTTTTTTTTTTTTTTTTTTTTTTTTTTTTTTTTTTTTTTTTTTTTTTTTTTTTTTTTTTTTTTTTTTTTTTTTTTTTTTTTTTTTTTTTTTTTTTTTTTTTTTTTTTTTTTTTTTTTTTTTTTTTTTTTTTTTTTTTTTTTTTTTTTTTTTTTTTTTTTTTTTTTTTTTTTTTTTTTTTTTTTTTTTTTTTTTTTTTTTTTTTTTTTTTTTTTTTTTTTTTTTTTTTTTTTTTTTTTTTTTTTTTTTTTTTTTTTTTTTTTTTTTTTTTTTTTTTTTTTTTTTTTTTTTTTTTTTTTTTTTTTTTTTTTTTTTTTTTTTTTTTTTTTTTTTTTTTTTTTTTTTTTTTTTTTTTTTTTTTTTTTTTTTTTTTTTTTTTTTTTTTTTTTTTTTTTTTTTTTTTTTTTTTTTTTTTTTTTTTTTTTTTTTTTTTTTTTTTTTTTTTTTTTTTTTTTTTTTTTTTTTTTTTTTTTTTTTTTTTTTTTTTTTTTTTTTTTTTTTTTTTTTTTTTTTTTTTTTTTTTTTTTTTTTTTTTTTTTTTTTTTTTTTTTTTTTTTTTTTTTTTTTTTTTTTTTTTTTTTTTTTTTTTTTTTTTTTTTTTTTTTTTTTTTTTTTTTTTTTTTTTTTTTTTTTTTTTTTTTTTTTTTTTTTTTTTTTTTTTTTTTTTTTTTTTTTTTTTTTTTTTTTTTTTTTTTTTTTTTTTTTTTTTTTTTTTTTTTTTTTTTTTTTTTTTTTTTTTTTTTTTTTTTTTTTTTTTTTTTTTTTTTTTTTTTTTTTTTTTTTTTTTTTTTTTTTTTTTTTTTTTTTTTTTTTTTTTTTTTTTTTTTTTTTTTTTTTTTTTTTTTTTTTTTTTTTTTTTTTTTTTTTTTTTTTTTTTTTTTTTTTTTTTTTTTTTTTTTTTTTTTTTTTTTTTTTTTTTTTTTTTTTTTTTTTTTTTTTTTTTTTTTTTTTTTTTTTTTTTTTTTTTTTTTTTTTTTTTTTTTTTTTTTTTTTTTTTTTTTTTTTTTTTTTTTTTTTTTTTTTTTTTTTTTTTTTTTTTTTTTTTTTTTTTTTTTTTTTTTTTTTTTTTTTTTTTTTTTTTTTTTTTTTTTTTTTTTTTTTTTTTTTTTTTTTTTTTTTTTTTTTTTTTTTTTTTTTTTTTTTTTTTTTTTTTTTTTTTTTTTTTTTTTTTTTTTTTTTTTTTTTTTTTTTTTTTTTTTTTTTTTTTTTTTTTTTTTTTTTTTTTTTTTTTTTTTTTTTTTTTTTTTTTTTTTTTTTTTTTTTTTTTTTTTTTTTTTTTTTTTTTTTTTTTTTTTTTTTTTTTTTTTTTTTTTTTTTTTTTTTTTTTTTTTTTTTTTTTTTTTTTTTTTTTTTTTTTTTTTTTTTTTTTTTTTTTTTTTTTTTTTTTTTTTTTTTTTTTTTTTTTTTTTTTTTTTTTTTTTTTTTTTTTTTTTTTTTTTTTTTTTTTTTTTTTTTTTTTTTTTTTTTTTTTTTTTTTTTTTTTTTTTTTTTTTTTTTTTTTTTTTTTTTTTTTTTTTTTTTTTTTTTTTTTTTTTTTTTTTTTTTTTTTTTTTTTTTTTTTTTTTTTTTTTTTTTTTTTTTTTTTTTTTTTTTTTTTTTTTTTTTTTTTTTTTTTTTTTTTTTTTTTTTTTTTTTTTTTTTTTTTTTTTTTTTTTTTTTTTTTTTTTTTTTTTTTTTTTTTTTTTTTTTTTTTTTTTTTTTTTTTTTTTTTTTTTTTTTTTTTTTTTTTTTTTTTTTTTTTTTTTTTTTTTTTTTTTTTTTTTTTTTTTTTTTTTTTTTTTTTTTTTTTTTTTTTTTTTTTTTTTTTTTTTTTTTTTTTTTTTTTTTTTTTTTTTTTTTTTTTTTTTTTTTTTTTTTTTTTTTTTTTTTTTTTTTTTTTTTTTTTTTTTTTTTTTTTTTTTTTTTTTTTTTTTTTTTTTTTTTTTTTTTTTTTTTTTTTTTTTTTTTTTTTTTTTTTTTTTTTTTTTTTTTTTTTTTTTTTTTTTTTTTTTTTTTTTTTTTTTTTTTTTTTTTTTTTTTTTTTTTTTTTTTTTTTTTTTTTTTTTTTTTTTTTTTTTTTTTTTTTTTTTTTTTTTTTTTTTTTTTTTTTTTTTTTTTTTTTTTTTTTTTTTTTTTTTTTTTTTTTTTTTTTTTTTTTTTTTTTTTTTTTTTTTTTTTTTTTTTTTTTTTTTTTTTTTTTTTTTTTTTTTTTTTTTTTTTTTTTTTTTTTTTTTTTTTTTTTTTTTTTTTTTTTTTTTTTTTTTTTTTTTTTTTTTTTTTTTTTTTTTTTTTTTTTTTTTTTTTTTTTTTTTTTTTTTTTTTTTTTTTTTTTTTTTTTTTTTTTTTTTTTTTTTTTTTTTTTTTTTTTTTTTTTTTTTTTTTTTTTTTTTTTTTTTTTTTTTTTTTTTTTTTTTTTTTTTTTTTTTTTTTTTTTTTTTTTTTTTTTTTTTTTTTTTTTTTTTTTTTTTTTTTTTTTTTTTTTTTTTTTTTTTTTTTTTTTTTTTTTTTTTTTTTTTTTTTTTTTTTTTTTTTTTTTTTTTTTTTTTTTTTTTTTTTTTTTTTTTTTTTTTTTTTTTTTTTTTTTTTTTTTTTTTTTTTTTTTTTTTTTTTTTTTTTTTTTTTTTTTTTTTTTTTTTTTTTTTTTTTTTTTTTTTTTTTTTTTTTTTTTTTTTTTTTTTTTTTTTTTTTTTTTTTTTTTTTTTTTTTTTTTTTTTTTTTTTTTTTTTTTTTTTTTTTTTTTTTTTTTTTTTTTTTTTTTTTTTTTTTTTTTTTTTTTTTTTTTTTTTTTTTTTTTTTTTTTTTTTTTTTTTTTTTTTTTTTTTTTTTTTTTTTTTTTTTTTTTTTTTTTTTTTTTTTTTTTTTTTTTTTTTTTTTTTTTTTTTTTTTTTTTTTTTTTTTTTTTTTTTTTTTTTTTTTTTTTTTTTTTTTTTTTTTTTTTTTTTTTTTTTTTTTTTTTTTTTTTTTTTTTTTTTTTTTTTTTTTTTTTTTTTTTTTTTTTTTTTTTTTTTTTTTTTTTTTTTTTTTTTTTTTTTTTTTTTTTTTTTTTTTTTTTTTTTTTTTTTTTTTTTTTTTTTTTTTTTTTTTTTTTTTTTTTTTTTTTTTTTTTTTTTTTTTTTTTTTTTTTTTTTTTTTTTTTTTTTTTTTTTTTTTTTTTTTTTTTTTTTTTTTTTTTTTTTTTTTTTTTTTTTTTTTTTTTTTTTTTTTTTTTTTTTTTTTTTTTTTTTTTTTTTTTTTTTTTTTTTTTTTTTTTTTTTTTTTTTTTTTTTTTTTTTTTTTTTTTTTTTTTTTTTTTTTTTTTTTTTTTTTTTTTTTTTTTTTTTTTTTTTTTTTTTTTTTTTTTTTTTTTTTTTTTTTTTTTTTTTTTTTTTTTTTTTTTTTTTTTTTTTTTTTTTTTTTTTTTTTTTTTTTTTTTTTTTTTTTTTTTTTTTTTTTTTTTTTTTTTTTTTTTTTTTTTTTTTTTTTTTTTTTTTTTTTTTTTTTTTTTTTTTTTTTTTTTTTTTTTTTTTTTTTTTTTTTTTTTTTTTTTTTTTTTTTTTTTTTTTTTTTTTTTTTTTTTTTTTTTTTTTTTTTTTTTTTTTTTTTTTTTTTTTTTTTTTTTTTTTTTTTTTTTTTTTTTTTTTTTTTTTTTTTTTTTTTTTTTTTTTTTTTTTTTTTTTTTTTTTTTTTTTTTTTTTTTTTTTTTTTTTTTTTTTTTTTTTTTTTTTTTTTTTTTTTTTTTTTTTTTTTTTTTTTTTTTTTTTTTTTTTTTTTTTTTTTTTTTTTTTTTTTTTTTTTTTTTTTTTTTTTTTTTTTTTTTTTTTTTTTTTTTTTTTTTTTTTTTTTTTTTTTTTTTTTTTTTTTTTTTTTTTTTTTTTTTTTTTTTTTTTTTTTTTTTTTTTTTTTTTTTTTTTTTTTTTTTTTTTTTTTTTTTTTTTTTTTTTTTTTTTTTTTTTTTTTTTTTTTTTTTTTTTTTTTTTTTTTTTTTTTTTTTTTTTTTTTTTTTTTTTTTTTTTTTTTTTTTTTTTTTTTTTTTTTTTTTTTTTTTTTTTTTTTTTTTTTTTTTTTTTTTTTTTTTTTTTTTTTTTTTTTTTTTTTTTTTTTTTTTTTTTTTTTTTTTTTTTTTTTTTTTTTTTTTTTTTTTTTTTTTTTTTTTTTTTTTTTTTTTTTTTTTTTTTTTTTTTTTTTTTTTTTTTTTTTTTTTTTTTTTTTTTTTTTTTTTTTTTTTTTTTTTTTTTTTTTTTTTTTTTTTTTTTTTTTTTTTTTTTTTTTTTTTTTTTTTTTTTTTTTTTTTTTTTTTTTTTTTTTTTTTTTTTTTTTTTTTTTTTTTTTTTTTTTTTTTTTTTTTTTTTTTTTTTTTTTTTTTTTTTTTTTTTTTTTTTTTTTTTTTTTTTTTTTTTTTTTTTTTTTTTTTTTTTTTTTTTTTTTTTTTTTTTTTTTTTTTTTTTTTTTTTTTTTTTTTTTTTTTTTTTTTTTTTTTTTTTTTTTTTTTTTTTTTTTTTTTTTTTTTTTTTTTTTTTTTTTTTTTTTTTTTTTTTTTTTTTTTTTTTTTTTTTTTTTTTTTTTTTTTTTTTTTTTTTTTTTTTTTTTTTTTTTTTTTTTTTTTTTTTTTTTTTTTTTTTTTTTTTTTTTTTTTTTTTTTTTTTTTTTTTTTTTTTTTTTTTTTTTTTTTTTTTTTTTTTTTTTTTTTTTTTTTTTTTTTTTTTTTTTTTTTTTTTTTTTTTTTTTTTTTTTTTTTTTTTTTTTTTTTTTTTTTTTTTTTTTTTTTTTTTTTTTTTTTTTTTTTTTTTTTTTTTTTTTTTTTTTTTTTTTTTTTTTTTTTTTTTTTTTTTTTTTTTTTTTTTTTTTTTTTTTTTTTTTTTTTTTTTTTTTTTTTTTTTTTTTTTTTTTTTTTTTTTTTTTTTTTTTTTTTTTTTTTTTTTTTTTTTTTTTTTTTTTTTTTTTTTTTTTTTTTTTTTTTTTTTTTTTTTTTTTTTTTTTTTTTTTTTTTTTTTTTTTTTTTTTTTTTTTTTTTTTTTTTTTTTTTTTTTTTTTTTTTTTTTTTTTTTTTTTTTTTTTTTTTTTTTTTTTTTTTTTTTTTTTTTTTTTTTTTTTTTTTTTTTTTTTTTTTTTTTTTTTTTTTTTTTTTTTTTTTTTTTTTTTTTTTTTTTTTTTTTTTTTTTTTTTTTTTTTTTTTTTTTTTTTTTTTTTTTTTTTTTTTTTTTTTTTTTTTTTTTTTTTTTTTTTTTTTTTTTTTTTTTTTTTTTTTTTTTTTTTTTTTTTTTTTTTTTTTTTTTTTTTTTTTTTTTTTTTTTTTTTTTTTTTTTTTTTTTTTTTTTTTTTTTTTTTTTTTTTTTTTTTTTTTTTTTTTTTTTTTTTTTTTTTTTTTTTTTTTTTTTTTTTTTTTTTTTTTTTTTTTTTTTTTTTTTTTTTTTTTTTTTTTTTTTTTTTTTTTTTTTTTTTTTTTTTTTTTTTTTTTTTTTTTTTTTTTTTTTTTTTTTTTTTTTTTTTTTTTTTTTTTTTTTTTTTTTTTTTTTTTTTTTTTTTTTTTTTTTTTTTTTTTTTTTTTTTTTTTTTTTTTTTTTTTTTTTTTTTTTTTTTTTTTTTTTTTTTTTTTTTTTTTTTTTTTTTTTTTTTTTTTTTTTTTTTTTTTTTTTTTTTTTTTTTTTTTTTTTTTTTTTTTTTTTTTTTTTTTTTTTTTTTTTTTTTTTTTTTTTTTTTTTTTTTTTTTTTTTTTTTTTTTTTTTTTTTTTTTTTTTTTTTTTTTTTTTTTTTTTTTTTTTTTTTTTTTTTTTTTTTTTTTTTTTTTTTTTTTTTTTTTTTTTTTTTTTTTTTTTTTTTTTTTTTTTTTTTTTTTTTTTTTTTTTTTTTTTTTTTTTTTTTTTTTTTTTTTTTTTTTTTTTTTTTTTTTTTTTTTTTTTTTTTTTTTTTTTTTTTTTTTTTTTTTTTTTTTTTTTTTTTTTTTTTTTTTTTTTTTTTTTTTTTTTTTTTTTTTTTTTTTTTTTTTTTTTTTTTTTTTTTTTTTTTTTTTTTTTTTTTTTTTTTTTTTTTTTTTTTTTTTTTTTTTTTTTTTTTTTTTTTTTTTTTTTTTTTTTTTTTTTTTTTTTTTTTTTTTTTTTTTTTTTTTTTTTTTTTTTTTTTTTTTTTTTTTTTTTTTTTTTTTTTTTTTTTTTTTTTTTTTTTTTTTTTTTTTTTTTTTTTTTTTTTTTTTTTTTTTTTTTTTTTTTTTTTTTTTTTTTTTTTTTTTTTTTTTTTTTTTTTTTTTTTTTTTTTTTTTTTTTTTTTTTTTTTTTTTTTTTTTTTTTTTTTTTTTTTTTTTTTTTTTTTTTTTTTTTTTTTTTTTTTTTTTTTTTTTTTTTTTTTTTTTTTTTTTTTTTTTTTTTTTTTTTTTTTTTTTTTTTTTTTTTTTTTTTTTTTTTTTTTTTTTTTTTTTTTTTTTTTTTTTTTTTTTTTTTTTTTTTTTTTTTTTTTTTTTTTTTTTTTTTTTTTTTTTTTTTTTTTTTTTTTTTTTTTTTTTTTTTTTTTTTTTTTTTTTTTTTTTTTTTTTTTTTTTTTTTTTTTTTTTTTTTTTTTTTTTTTTTTTTTTTTTTTTTTTTTTTTTTTTTTTTTTTTTTTTTTTTTTTTTTTTTTTTTTTTTTTTTTTTTTTTTTTTTTTTTTTTTTTTTTTTTTTTTTTTTTTTTTTTTTTTTTTTTTTTTTTTTTTTTTTTTTTTTTTTTTTTTTTTTTTTTTTTTTTTTTTTTTTTTTTTTTTTTTTTTTTTTTTTTTTTTTTTTTTTTTTTTTTTTTTTTTTTTTTTTTTTTTTTTTTTTTTTTTTTTTTTTTTTTTTTTTTTTTTTTTTTTTTTTTTTTTTTTTTTTTTTTTTTTTTTTTTTTTTTTTTTTTTTTTTTTTTTTTTTTTTTTTTTTTTTTTTTTTTTTTTTTTTTTTTTTTTTTTTTTTTTTTTTTTTTTTTTTTTTTTTTTTTTTTTTTTTTTTTTTTTTTTTTTTTTTTTTTTTTTTTTTTTTTTTTTTTTTTTTTTTTTTTTTTTTTTTTTTTTTTTTTTTTTTTTTTTTTTTTTTTTTTTTTTTTTTTTTTTTTTTTTTTTTTTTTTTTTTTTTTTTTTTTTTTTTTTTTTTTTTTTTTTTTTTTTTTTTTTTTTTTTTTTTTTTTTTTTTTTTTTTTTTTTTTTTTTTTTTTTTTTTTTTTTTTTTTTTTTTTTTTTTTTTTTTTTTTTTTTTTTTTTTTTTTTTTTTTTTTTTTTTTTTTTTTTTTTTTTTTTTTTTTTTTTTTTTTTTTTTTTTTTTTTTTTTTTTTTTTTTTTTTTTTTTTTTTTTTTTTTTTTTTTTTTTTTTTTTTTTTTTTTTTTTTTTTTTTTTTTTTTTTTTTTTTTTTTTTTTTTTTTTTTTTTTTTTTTTTTTTTTTTTTTTTTTTTTTTTTTTTTTTTTTTTTTTTTTTTTTTTTTTTTTTTTTTTTTTTTTTTTTTTTTTTTTTTTTTTTTTTTTTTTTTTTTTTTTTTTTTTTTTTTTTTTTTTTTTTTTTTTTTTTTTTTTTTTTTTTTTTTTTTTTTTTTTTTTTTTTTTTTTTTTTTTTTTTTTT
This sequence comes from Capsicum baccatum var. pendulum, assembly GCA_030864225.1. Classification (NCBI taxonomy): domain Eukaryota; kingdom Viridiplantae; phylum Streptophyta; class Magnoliopsida; order Solanales; family Solanaceae; genus Capsicum; species Capsicum baccatum. Next base: position 43,736 of record JAQZCD010000196.1, on the reverse strand, counting down.
TTTTTTTTTTTTTTTTTTTTTTTTTTTTTTTTTTTTTTTTTTTTTTTTTTTTTTTTTTTTTTTTTTTTTTTTTTTTTTTTTTTTTTTTTTTTTTTTTTTTTTTTTTTTTTTTTTTTTTTTTTTTTTTTTTTTTTTTTTTTTTTTTTTTTTTTTTTTTTTTTTTTTTTTTTTTTTTTTTTTTTTTTTTTTTTTTTTTTTTTTTTTTTTTTTTTTTTTTTTTTTTTTTTTTTTTTTTTTTTTTTTTTTTTTTTTTTTTTTTTTTTTTTTTTTTTTTTTTTTTTTTTTTTTTTTTTTTTTTTTTTTTTTTTTTTTTTTTTTTTTTTTTTTTTTTTTTTTTTTTTTTTTTTTTTTTTTTTTTTTTTTTTTTTTTTTTTTTTTTTTTTTTTTTTTTTTTTTTTTTTTTTTTTTTTTTTTTTTTTTTTTTTTTTTTTTTTTTTTTTTTTTTTTTTTTTTTTTTTTTTTTTTTTTTTTTTTTTTTTTTTTTTTTTTTTTTTTTTTTTTTTTTTTTTTTTTTTTTTTTTTTTTTTTTTTTTTTTTTTTTTTTTTTTTTTTTTTTTTTTTTTTTTTTTTTTTTTTTTTTTTTTTTTTTTTTTTTTTTTTTTTTTTTTTTTTTTTTTTTTTTTTTTTTTTTTTTTTTTTTTTTTTTTTTTTTTTTTTTTTTTTTTTTTTTTTTTTTTTTTTTTTTTTTTTTTTTTTTTTTTTTTTTTTTTTTTTTTTTTTTTTTTTTTTTTTTTTTTTTTTTTTTTTTTTTTTTTTTTTTTTTTTTTTTTTTTTTTTTTTTTTTTTTTTTTTTTTTTTTTTTTTTTTTTTTTTTTTTTTTTTTTTTTTTTTTTTTTTTTTTTTTTTTTTTTTTTTTTTTTTTTTTTTTTTTTTTTTTTTTTTTTTTTTTTTTTTTTTTTTTTTTTTTTTTTTTTTTTTTTTTTTTTTTTTTTTTTTTTTTTTTTTTTTTTTTTTTTTTTTTTTTTTTTTTTTTTTTTTTTTTTTTTTTTTTTTTTTTTTTTTTTTTTTTTTTTTTTTTTTTTTTTTTTTTTTTTTTTTTTTTTTTTTTTTTTTTTTTTTTTTTTTTTTTTTTTTTTTTTTTTTTTTTTTTTTTTTTTTTTTTTTTTTTTTTTTTTTTTTTTTTTTTTTTTTTTTTTTTTTTTTTTTTTTTTTTTTTTTTTTTTTTTTTTTTTTTTTTTTTTTTTTTTTTTTTTTTTTTTTTTTTTTTTTTTTTTTTTTTTTTTTTTTTTTTTTTTTTTTTTTTTTTTTTTTTTTTTTTTTTTTTTTTTTTTTTTTTTTTTTTTTTTTTTTTTTTTTTTTTTTTTTTTTTTTTTTTTTTTTTTTTTTTTTTTTTTTTTTTTTTTTTTTTTTTTTTTTTTTTTTTTTTTTTTTTTTTTTTTTTTTTTTTTTTTTTTTTTTTTTTTTTTTTTTTTTTTTTTTTTTTTTTTTTTTTTTTTTTTTTTTTTTTTTTTTTTTTTTTTTTTTTTTTTTTTTTTTTTTTTTTTTTTTTTTTTTTTTTTTTTTTTTTTTTTTTTTTTTTTTTTTTTTTTTTTTTTTTTTTTTTTTTTTTTTTTTTTTTTTTTTTTTTTTTTTTTTTTTTTTTTTTTTTTTTTTTTTTTTTTTTTTTTTTTTTTTTTTTTTTTTTTTTTTTTTTTTTTTTTTTTTTTTTTTTTTTTTTTTTTTTTTTTTTTTTTTTTTTTTTTTTTTTTTTTTTTTTTTTTTTTTTTTTTTTTTTTTTTTTTTTTTTTTTTTTTTTTTTTTTTTTTTTTTTTTTTTTTTTTTTTTTTTTTTTTTTTTTTTTTTTTTTTTTTTTTTTTTTTTTTTTTTTTTTTTTTTTTTTTTTTTTTTTTTTTTTTTTTTTTTTTTTTTTTTTTTTTTTTTTTTTTTTTTTTTTTTTTTTTTTTTTTTTTTTTTTTTTTTTTTTTTTTTTTTTTTTTTTTTTTTTTTTTTTTTTTTTTTTTTTTTTTTTTTTTTTTTTTTTTTTTTTTTTTTTTTTTTTTTTTTTTTTTTTTTTTTTTTTTTTTTTTTTTTTTTTTTTTTTTTTTTTTTTTTTTTTTTTTTTTTTTTTTTTTTTTTTTTTTTTTTTTTTTTTTTTTTTTTTTTTTTTTTTTTTTTTTTTTTTTTTTTTTTTTTTTTTTTTTTTTTTTTTTTTTTTTTTTTTTTTTTTTTTTTTTTTTTTTTTTTTTTTTTTTTTTTTTTTTTTTTTTTTTTTTTTTTTTTTTTTTTTTTTTTTTTTTTTTTTTTTTTTTTTTTTTTTTTTTTTTTTTTTTTTTTTTTTTTTTTTTTTTTTTTTTTTTTTTTTTTTTTTTTTTTTTTTTTTTTTTTTTTTTTTTTTTTTTTTTTTTTTTTTTTTTTTTTTTTTTTTTTTTTTTTTTTTTTTTTTTTTTTTTTTTTTTTTTTTTTTTTTTTTTTTTTTTTTTTTTTTTTTTTTTTTTTTTTTTTTTTTTTTTTTTTTTTTTTTTTTTTTTTTTTTTTTTTTTTTTTTTTTTTTTTTTTTTTTTTTTTTTTTTTTTTTTTTTTTTTTTTTTTTTTTTTTTTTTTTTTTTTTTTTTTTTTTTTTTTTTTTTTTTTTTTTTTTTTTTTTTTTTTTTTTTTTTTTTTTTTTTTTTTTTTTTTTTTTTTTTTTTTTTTTTTTTTTTTTTTTTTTTTTTTTTTTTTTTTTTTTTTTTTTTTTTTTTTTTTTTTTTTTTTTTTTTTTTTTTTTTTTTTTTTTTTTTTTTTTTTTTTTTTTTTTTTTTTTTTTTTTTTTTTTTTTTTTTTTTTTTTTTTTTTTTTTTTTTTTTTTTTTTTTTTTTTTTTTTTTTTTTTTTTTTTTTTTTTTTTTTTTTTTTTTTTTTTTTTTTTTTTTTTTTTTTTTTTTTTTTTTTTTTTTTTTTTTTTTTTTTTTTTTTTTTTTTTTTTTTTTTTTTTTTTTTTTTTTTTTTTTTTTTTTTTTTTTTTTTTTTTTTTTTTTTTTTTTTTTTTTTTTTTTTTTTTTTTTTTTTTTTTTTTTTTTTTTTTTTTTTTTTTTTTTTTTTTTTTTTTTTTTTTTTTTTTTTTTTTTTTTTTTTTTTTTTTTTTTTTTTTTTTTTTTTTTTTTTTTTTTTTTTTTTTTTTTTTTTTTTTTTTTTTTTTTTTTTTTTTTTTTTTTTTTTTTTTTTTTTTTTTTTTTTTTTTTTTTTTTTTTTTTTTTTTTTTTTTTTTTTTTTTTTTTTTTTTTTTTTTTTTTTTTTTTTTTTTTTTTTTTTTTTTTTTTTTTTTTTTTTTTTTTTTTTTTTTTTTTTTTTTTTTTTTTTTTTTTTTTTTTTTTTTTTTTTTTTTTTTTTTTTTTTTTTTTTTTTTTTTTTTTTTTTTTTTTTTTTTTTTTTTTTTTTTTTTTTTTTTTTTTTTTTTTTTTTTTTTTTTTTTTTTTTTTTTTTTTTTTTTTTTTTTTTTTTTTTTTTTTTTTTTTTTTTTTTTTTTTTTTTTTTTTTTTTTTTTTTTTTTTTTTTTTTTTTTTTTTTTTTTTTTTTTTTTTTTTTTTTTTTTTTTTTTTTTTTTTTTTTTTTTTTTTTTTTTTTTTTTTTTTTTTTTTTTTTTTTTTTTTTTTTTTTTTTTTTTTTTTTTTTTTTTTTTTTTTTTTTTTTTTTTTTTTTTTTTTTTTTTTTTTTTTTTTTTTTTTTTTTTTTTTTTTTTTTTTTTTTTTTTTTTTTTTTTTTTTTTTTTTTTTTTTTTTTTTTTTTTTTTTTTTTTTTTTTTTTTTTTTTTTTTTTTTTTTTTTTTTTTTTTTTTTTTTTTTTTTTTTTTTTTTTTTTTTTTTTTTTTTTTTTTTTTTTTTTTTTTTTTTTTTTTTTTTTTTTTTTTTTTTTTTTTTTTTTTTTTTTTTTTTTTTTTTTTTTTTTTTTTTTTTTTTTTTTTTTTTTTTTTTTTTTTTTTTTTTTTTTTTTTTTTTTTTTTTTTTTTTTTTTTTTTTTTTTTTTTTTTTTTTTTTTTTTTTTTTTTTTTTTTTTTTTTTTTTTTTTTTTTTTTTTTTTTTTTTTTTTTTTTTTTTTTTTTTTTTTTTTTTTTTTTTTTTTTTTTTTTTTTTTTTTTTTTTTTTTTTTTTTTTTTTTTTTTTTTTTTTTTTTTTTTTTTTTTTTTTTTTTTTTTTTTTTTTTTTTTTTTTTTTTTTTTTTTTTTTTTTTTTTTTTTTTTTTTTTTTTTTTTTTTTTTTTTTTTTTTTTTTTTTTTTTTTTTTTTTTTTTTTTTTTTTTTTTTTTTTTTTTTTTTTTTTTTTTTTTTTTTTTTTTTTTTTTTTTTTTTTTTTTTTTTTTTTTTTTTTTTTTTTTTTTTTTTTTTTTTTTTTTTTTTTTTTTTTTTTTTTTTTTTTTTTTTTTTTTTTTTTTTTTTTTTTTTTTTTTTTTTTTTTTTTTTTTTTTTTTTTTTTTTTTTTTTTTTTTTTTTTTTTTTTTTTTTTTTTTTTTTTTTTTTTTTTTTTTTTTTTTTTTTTTTTTTTTTTTTTTTTTTTTTTTTTTTTTTTTTTTTTTTTTTTTTTTTTTTTTTTTTTTTTTTTTTTTTTTTTTTTTTTTTTTTTTTTTTTTTTTTTTTTTTTTTTTTTTTTTTTTTTTTTTTTTTTTTTTTTTTTTTTTTTTTTTTTTTTTTTTTTTTTTTTTTTTTTTTTTTTTTTTTTTTTTTTTTTTTTTTTTTTTTTTTTTTTTTTTTTTTTTTTTTTTTTTTTTTTTTTTTTTTTTTTTTTTTTTTTTTTTTTTTTTTTTTTTTTTTTTTTTTTTTTTTTTTTTTTTTTTTTTTTTTTTTTTTTTTTTTTTTTTTTTTTTTTTTTTTTTTTTTTTTTTTTTTTTTTTTTTTTTTTTTTTTTTTTTTTTTTTTTTTTTTTTTTTTTTTTTTTTTTTTTTTTTTTTTTTTTTTTTTTTTTTTTTTTTTTTTTTTTTTTTTTTTTTTTTTTTTTTTTTTTTTTTTTTTTTTTTTTTTTTTTTTTTTTTTTTTTTTTTTTTTTTTTTTTTTTTTTTTTTTTTTTTTTTTTTTTTTTTTTTTTTTTTTTTTTTTTTTTTTTTTTTTTTTTTTTTTTTTTTTTTTTTTTTTTTTTTTTTTTTTTTTTTTTTTTTTTTTTTTTTTTTTTTTTTTTTTTTTTTTTTTTTTTTTTTTTTTTTTTTTTTTTTTTTTTTTTTTTTTTTTTTTTTTTTTTTTTTTTTTTTTTTTTTTTTTTTTTTTTTTTTTTTTTTTTTTTTTTTTTTTTTTTTTTTTTTTTTTTTTTTTTTTTTTTTTTTTTTTTTTTTTTTTTTTTTTTTTTTTTTTTTTTTTTTTTTTTTTTTTTTTTTTTTTTTTTTTTTTTTTTTTTTTTTTTTTTTTTTTTTTTTTTTTTTTTTTTTTTTTTTTTTTTTTTTTTTTTTTTTTTTTTTTTTTTTTTTTTTTTTTTTTTTTTTTTTTTTTTTTTTTTTTTTTTTTTTTTTTTTTTTTTTTTTTTTTTTTTTTTTTTTTTTTTTTTTTTTTTTTTTTTTTTTTTTTTTTTTTTTTTTTTTTTTTTTTTTTTTTTTTTTTTTTTTTTTTTTTTTTTTTTTTTTTTTTTTTTTTTTTTTTTTTTTTTTTTTTTTTTTTTTTTTTTTTTTTTTTTTTTTTTTTTTTTTTTTTTTTTTTTTTTTTTTTTTTTTTTTTTTTTTTTTTTTTTTTTTTTTTTTTTTTTTTTTTTTTTTTTTTTTTTTTTTTTTTTTTTTTTTTTTTTTTTTTTTTTTTTTTTTTTTTTTTTTTTTTTTTTTTTTTTTTTTTTTTTTTTTTTTTTTTTTTTTTTTTTTTTTTTTTTTTTTTTTTTTTTTTTTTTTTTTTTTTTTTTTTTTTTTTTTTTTTTTTTTTTTTTTTTTTTTTTTTTTTTTTTTTTTTTTTTTTTTTTTTTTTTTTTTTTTTTTTTTTTTTTTTTTTTTTTTTTTTTTTTTTTTTTTTTTTTTTTTTTTTTTTTTTTTTTTTTTTTTTTTTTTTTTTTTTTTTTTTTTTTTTTTTTTTTTTTTTTTTTTTTTTTTTTTTTTTTTTTTTTTTTTTTTTTTTTTTTTTTTTTTTTTTTTTTTTTTTTTTTTTTTTTTTTTTTTTTTTTTTTTTTTTTTTTTTTTTTTTTTTTTTTTTTTTTTTTTTTTTTTTTTTTTTTTTTTTTTTTTTTTTTTTTTTTTTTTTTTTTTTTTTTTTTTTTTTTTTTTTTTTTTTTTTTTTTTTTTTTTTTTTTTTTTTTTTTTTTTTTTTTTTTTTTTTTTTTTTTTTTTTTTTTTTTTTTTTTTTTTTTTTTTTTTTTTTTTTTTTTTTTTTTTTTTTTTTTTTTTTTTTTTTTTTTTTTTTTTTTTTTTTTTTTTTTTTTTTTTTTTTTTTTTTTTTTTTTTTTTTTTTTTTTTTTTTTTTTTTTTTTTTTTTTTTTTTTTTTTTTTTTTTTTTTTTTTTTTTTTTTTTTTTTTTTTTTTTTTTTTTTTTTTTTTTTTTTTTTTTTTTTTTTTTTTTTTTTTTTTTTTTTTTTTTTTTTTTTTTTTTTTTTTTTTTTTTTTTTTTTTTTTTTTTTTTTTTTTTTTTTTTTTTTTTTTTTTTTTTTTTTTTTTTTTTTTTTTTTTTTTTTTTTTTTTTTTTTTTTTTTTTTTTTTTTTTTTTTTTTTTTTTTTTTTTTTTTTTTTTTTTTTTTTTTTTTTTTTTTTTTTTTTTTTTTTTTTTTTTTTTTTTTTTTTTTTTTTTTTTTTTTTTTTTTTTTTTTTTTTTTTTTTTTTTTTTTTTTTTTTTTTTTTTTTTTTTTTTTTTTTTTTTTTTTTTTTTTTTTTTTTTTTTTTTTTTTTTTTTTTTTTTTTTTTTTTTTTTTTTTTTTTTTTTTTTTTTTTTTTTTTTTTTTTTTTTTTTTTTTTTTTTTTTTTTTTTTTTTTTTTTTTTTTTTTTTTTTTTTTTTTTTTTTTTTTTTTTTTTTTTTTTTTTTTTTTTTTTTTTTTTTTTTTTTTTTTTTTTTTTTTTTTTTTTTTTTTTTTTTTTTTTTTTTTTTTTTTTTTTTTTTTTTTTTTTTTTTTTTTTTTTTTTTTTTTTTTTTTTTTTTTTTTTTTTTTTTTTTTTTTTTTTTTTTTTTTTTTTTTTTTTTTTTTTTTTTTTTTTTTTTTTTTTTTTTTTTTTTTTTTTTTTTTTTTTTTTTTTTTTTTTTTTTTTTTTTTTTTTTTTTTTTTTTTTTTTTTTTTTTTTTTTTTTTTTTTTTTTTTTTTTTTTTTTTTTTTTTTTTTTTTTTTTTTTTTTTTTTTTTTTTTTTTTTTTTTTTTTTTTTTTTTTTTTTTTTTTTTTTTTTTTTTTTTTTTTTTTTTTTTTTTTTTTTTTTTTTTTTTTTTTTTTTTTTTTTTTTTTTTTTTTTTTTTTTTTTTTTTTTTTTTTTTTTTTTTTTTTTTTTTTTTTTTTTTTTTTTTTTTTTTTTTTTTTTTTTTTTTTTTTTTTTTTTTTTTTTTTTTTTTTTTTTTTTTTTTTTTTTTTTTTTTTTTTTTTTTTTTTTTTTTTTTTTTTTTTTTTTTTTTTTTTTTTTTTTTTTTTTTTTTTTTTTTTTTTTTTTTTTTTTTTTTTTTTTTTTTTTTTTTTTTTTTTTTTTTTTTTTTTTTTTTTTTTTTTTTTTTTTTTTTTTTTTTTTTTTTTTTTTTTTTTTTTTTTTTTTTTTTTTTTTTTTTTTTTTTTTTTTTTTTTTTTTTTTTTTTTTTTTTTTTTTTTTTTTTTTTTTTTTTTTTTTTTTTTTTTTTTTTTTTTTTTTTTTTTTTTTTTTTTTTTTTTTTTTTTTTTTTTTTTTTTTTTTTTTTTTTTTTTTTTTTTTTTTTTTTTTTTTTTTTTTTTTTTTTTTTTTTTTTTTTTTTTTTTTTTTTTTTTTTTTTTTTTTTTTTTTTTTTTTTTTTTTTTTTTTTTTTTTTTTTTTTTTTTTTTTTTTTTTTTTTTTTTTTTTTTTTTTTTTTTTTTTTTTTTTTTTTTTTTTTTTTTTTTTTTTTTTTTTTTTTTTTTTTTTTTTTTTTTTTTTTTTTTTTTTTTTTTTTTTTTTTTTTTTTTTTTTTTTTTTTTTTTTTTTTTTTTTTTTTTTTTTTTTTTTTTTTTTTTTTTTTTTTTTTTTTTTTTTTTTTTTTTTTTTTTTTTTTTTTTTTTTTTTTTTTTTTTTTTTTTTTTTTTTTTTTTTTTTTTTTTTTTTTTTTTTTTTTTTTTTTTTTTTTTTTTTTTTTTTTTTTTTTTTTTTTTTTTTTTTTTTTTTTTTTTTTTTTTTTTTTTTTTTTTTTTTTTTTTTTTTTTTTTTTTTTTTTTTTTTTTTTTTTTTTTTTTTTTTTTTTTTTTTTTTTTTTTTTTTTTTTTTTTTTTTTTTTTTTTTTTTTTTTTTTTTTTTTTTTTTTTTTTTTTTTTTTTTTTTTTTTTTTTTTTTTTTTTTTTTTTTTTTTTTTTTTTTTTTTTTTTTTTTTTTTTTTTTTTTTTTTTTTTTTTTTTTTTTTTTTTTTTTTTTTTTTTTTTTTTTTTTTTTTTTTTTTTTTTTTTTTTTTTTTTTTTTTTTTTTTTTTTTTTTTTTTTTTTTTTTTTTTTTTTTTTTTTTTTTTTTTTTTTTTTTTTTTTTTTTTTTTTTTTTTTTTTTTTTTTTTTTTTTTTTTTTTTTTTTTTTTTTTTTTTTTTTTTTTTTTTTTTTTTTTTTTTTTTTTTTTTTTTTTTTTTTTTTTTTTTTTTTTTTTTTTTTTTTTTTTTTTTTTTTTTTTTTTTTTTTTTTTTTTTTTTTTTTTTTTTTTTTTTTTTTTTTTTTTTTTTTTTTTTTTTTTTTTTTTTTTTTTTTTTTTTTTTTTTTTTTTTTTTTTTTTTTTTTTTTTTTTTTTTTTTTTTTTTTTTTTTTTTTTTTTTTTTTTTTTTTTTTTTTTTTTTTTTTTTTTTTTTTTTTTTTTTTTTTTTTTTTTTTTTTTTTTTTTTTTTTTTTTTTTTTTTTTTTTTTTTTTTTTTTTTTTTTTTTTTTTTTTTTTTTTTTTTTTTTTTTTTTTTTTTTTTTTTTTTTTTTTTTTTTTTTTTTTTTTTTTTTTTTTTTTTTTTTTTTTTTTTTTTTTTTTTTTTTTTTTTTTTTTTTTTTTTTTTTTTTTTTTTTTTTTTTTTTTTTTTTTTTTTTTTTTTTTTTTTTTTTTTTTTTTTTTTTTTTTTTTTTTTTTTTTTTTTTTTTTTTTTTTTTTTTTTTTTTTTTTTTTTTTTTTTTTTTTTTTTTTTTTTTTTTTTTTTTTTTTTTTTTTTTTTTTTTTTTTTTTTTTTTTTTTTTTTTTTTTTTTTTTTTTTTTTTTTTTTTTTTTTTTTTTTTTTTTTTTTTTTTTTTTTTTTTTTTTTTTTTTTTTTTTTTTTTTTTTTTTTTTTTTTTTTTTTTTTTTTTTTTTTTTTTTTTTTTTTTTTTTTTTTTTTTTTTTTTTTTTTTTTTTTTTTTTTTTTTTTTTTTTTTTTTTTTTTTTTTTTTTTTTTTTTTTTTTTTTTTTTTTTTTTTTTTTTTTTTTTTTTTTTTTTTTTTTTTTTTTTTTTTTTTTTTTTTTTTTTTTTTTTTTTTTTTTTTTTTTTTTTTTTTTTTTTTTTTTTTTTTTTTTTTTTTTTTTTTTTTTTTTTTTTTTTTTTTTTTTTTTTTTTTTTTTTTTTTTTTTTTTTTTTTTTTTTTTTTTTTTTTTTTTTTTTTTTTTTTTTTTTTTTTTTTTTTTTTTTTTTTTTTTTTTTTTTTTTTTTTTTTTTTTTTTTTTTTTTTTTTTTTTTTTTTTTTTTTTTTTTTTTTTTTTTTTTTTTTTTTTTTTTTTTTTTTTTTTTTTTTTTTTTTTTTTTTTTTTTTTTTTTTTTTTTTTTTTTTTTTTTTTTTTTTTTTTTTTTTTTTTTTTTTTTTTTTTTTTTTTTTTTTTTTTTTTTTTTTTTTTTTTTTTTTTTTTTTTTTTTTTTTTTTTTTTTTTTTTTTTTTTTTTTTTTTTTTTTTTTTTTTTTTTTTTTTTTTTTTTTTTTTTTTTTTTTTTTTTTTTTTTTTTTTTTTTTTTTTTTTTTTTTTTTTTTTTTTTTTTTTTTTTTTTTTTTTTTTTTTTTTTTTTTTTTTTTTTTTTTTTTTTTTTTTTTTTTTTTTTTTTTTTTTTTTTTTTTTTTTTTTTTTTTTTTTTTTTTTTTTTTTTTTTTTTTTTTTTTTTTTTTTTTTTTTTTTTTTTTTTTTTTTTTTTTTTTTTTTTTTTTTTTTTTTTTTTTTTTTTTTTTTTTTTTTTTTTTTTTTTTTTTTTTTTTTTTTTTTTTTTTTTTTTTTTTTTTTTTTTTTTTTTTTTTTTTTTTTTTTTTTTTTTTTTTTTTTTTTTTTTTTTTTTTTTTTTTTTTTTTTTTTTTTTTTTTTTTTTTTTTTTTTTTTTTTTTTTTTTTTTTTTTTTTTTTTTTTTTTTTTTTTTTTTTTTTTTTTTTTTTTTTTTTTTTTTTTTTTTTTTTTTTTTTTTTTTTTTTTTTTTTTTTTTTTTTTTTTTTTTTTTTTTTTTTTTTTTTTTTTTTTTTTTTTTTTTTTTTTTTTTTTTTTTTTTTTTTTTTTTTTTTTTTTTTTTTTTTTTTTTTTTTTTTTTTTTTTTTTTTTTTTTTTTTTTTTTTTTTTTTTTTTTTTTTTTTTTTTTTTTTTTTTTTTTTTTTTTTTTTTTTTTTTTTTTTTTTTTTTTTTTTTTTTTTTTTTTTTTTTTTTTTTTTTTTTTTTTTTTTTTTTTTTTTTTTTTTTTTTTTTTTTTTTTTTTTTTTTTTTTTTTTTTTTTTTTTTTTTTTTTTTTTTTTTTTTTTTTTTTTTTTTTTTTTTTTTTTTTTTTTTTTTTTTTTTTTTTTTTTTTTTTTTTTTTTTTTTTTTTTTTTTTTTTTTTTTTTTTTTTTTTTTTTTTTTTTTTTTTTTTTTTTTTTTTTTTTTTTTTTTTTTTTTTTTTTTTTTTTTTTTTTTTTTTTTTTTTTTTTTTTTTTTTTTTTTTTTTTTTTTTTTTTTTTTTTTTTTTTTTTTTTTTTTTTTTTTTTTTTTTTTTTTTTTTTTTTTTTTTTTTTTTTTTTTTTTTTTTTTTTTTTTTTTTTTTTTTTTTTTTTTTTTTTTTTTTTTTTTTTTTTTTTTTTTTTTTTTTTTTTTTTTTTTTTTTTTTTTTTTTTTTTTTTTTTTTTTTTTTTTTTTTTTTTTTTTTTTTTTTTTTTTTTTTTTTTTTTTTTTTTTTTTTTTTTTTTTTTTTTTTTTTTTTTTTTTTTTTTTTTTTTTTTTTTTTTTTTTTTTTTTTTTTTTTTTTTTTTTTTTTTTTTTTTTTTTTTTTTTTTTTTTTTTTTTTTTTTTTTTTTTTTTTTTTTTTTTTTTTTTTTTTTTTTTTTTTTTTTTTTTTTTTTTTTTTTTTTTTTTTTTTTTTTTTTTTTTTTTTTTTTTTTTTTTTTTTTTTTTTTTTTTTTTTTTTTTTTTTTTTTTTTTTTTTTTTTTTTTTTTTTTTTTTTTTTTTTTTTTTTTTTTTTTTTTTTTTTTTTTTTTTTTTTTTTTTTTTTTTTTTTTTTTTTTTTTTTTTTTTTTTTTTTTTTTTTTTTTTTTTTTTTTTTTTTTTTTTTTTTTTTTTTTTTTTTTTTTTTTTTTTTTTTTTTTTTTTTTTTTTTTTTTTTTTTTTTTTTTTTTTTTTTTTTTTTTTTTTTTTTTTTTTTTTTTTTTTTTTTTTTTTTTTTTTTTTTTTTTTTTTTTTTTTTTTTTTTTTTTTTTTTTTTTTTTTTTTTTTTTTTTTTTTTTTTTTTTTTTTTTTTTTTTTTTTTTTTTTTTTTTTTTTTTTTTTTTTTTTTTTTTTTTTTTTTTTTTTTTTTTTTTTTTTTTTTTTTTTTTTTTTTTTTTTTTTTTTTTTTTTTTTTTTTTTTTTTTTTTTTTTTTTTTTTTTTTTTTTTTTTTTTTTTTTTTTTTTTTTTTTTTTTTTTTTTTTTTTTTTTTTTTTTTTTTTTTTTTTTTTTTTTTTTTTTTTTTTTTTTTTTTTTTTTTTTTTTTTTTTTTTTTTTTTTTTTTTTTTTTTTTTTTTTTTTTTTTTTTTTTTTTTTTTTTTTTTTTTTTTTTTTTTTTTTTTTTTTTTTTTTTTTTTTTTTTTTTTTTTTTTTTTTTTTTTTTTTTTTTTTTTTTTTTTTTTTTTTTTTTTTTTTTTTTTTTTTTTTTTTTTTTTTTTTTTTTTTTTTTTTTTTTTTTTTTTTTTTTTTTTTTTTTTTTTTTTTTTTTTTTTTTTTTTTTTTTTTTTTTTTTTTTTTTTTTTTTTTTTTTTTTTTTTTTTTTTTTTTTTTTTTTTTTTTTTTTTTTTTTTTTTTTTTTTTTTTTTTTTTTTTTTTTTTTTTTTTTTTTTTTTTTTTTTTTTTTTTTTTTTTTTTTTTTTTTTTTTTTTTTTTTTTTTTTTTTTTTTTTTTTTTTTTTTTTTTTTTTTTTTTTTTTTTTTTTTTTTTTTTTTTTTTTTTTTTTTTTTTTTTTTTTTTTTTTTTTTTTTTTTTTTTTTTTTTTTTTTTTTTTTTTTTTTTTTTTTTTTTTTTTTTTTTTTTTTTTTTTTTTTTTTTTTTTTTTTTTTTTTTTTTTTTTTTTTTTTTTTTTTTTTTTTTTTTTTTTTTTTTTTTTTTTTTTTTTTTTTTTTTTTTTTTTTTTTTTTTTTTTTTTTTTTTTTTTTTTTTTTTTTTTTTTTTTTTTTTTTTTTTTTTTTTTTTTTTTTTTTTTTTTTTTTTTTTTTTTTTTTTTTTTTTTTTTTTTTTTTTTTTTTTTTTTTTTTTTTTTTTTTTTTTTTTTTTTTTTTTTTTTTTTTTTTTTTTTTTTTTTTTTTTTTTTTTTTTTTTTTTTTTTTTTTTTTTTTTTTTTTTTTTTTTTTTTTTTTTTTTTTTTTTTTTTTTTTTTTTTTTTTTTTTTTTTTTTTTTTTTTTTTTTTTTTTTTTTTTTTTTTTTTTTTTTTTTTTTTTTTTTTTTTTTTTTTTTTTTTTTTTTTTTTTTTTTTTTTTTTTTTTTTTTTTTTTTTTTTTTTTTTTTTTTTTTTTTTTTTTTTTTTTTTTTTTTTTTTTTTTTTTTTTTTTTTTTTTTTTTTTTTTTTTTTTTTTTTTTTTTTTTTTTTTTTTTTTTTTTTTTTTTTTTTTTTTTTTTTTTTTTTTTTTTTTTTTTTTTTTTTTTTTTTTTTTTTTTTTTTTTTTTTTTTTTTTTTTTTTTTTTTTTTTTTTTTTTTTTTTTTTTTTTTTTTTTTTTTTTTTTTTTTTTTTTTTTTTTTTTTTTTTTTTTTTTTTTTTTTTTTTTTTTTTTTTTTTTTTTTTTTTTTTTTTTTTTTTTTTTTTTTTTTTTTTTTTTTTTTTTTTTTTTTTTTTTTTTTTTTTTTTTTTTTTTTTTTTTTTTTTTTTTTTTTTTTTTTTTTTTTTTTTTTTTTTTTTTTTTTTTTTTTTTTTTTTTTTTTTTTTTTTTTTTTTTTTTTTTTTTTTTTTTTTTTTTTTTTTTTTTTTTTTTTTTTTTTTTTTTTTTTTTTTTTTTTTTTTTTTTTTTTTTTTTTTTTTTTTTTTTTTTTTTTTTTTTTTTTTTTTTTTTTTTTTTTTTTTTTTTTTTTTTTTTTTTTTTTTTTTTTTTTTTTTTTTTTTTTTTTTTTTTTTTTTTTTTTTTTTTTTTTTTTTTTTTTTTTTTTTTTTTTTTTTTTTTTTTTTTTTTTTTTTTTTTTTTTTTTTTTTTTTTTTTTTTTTTTTTTTTTTTTTTTTTTTTTTTTTTTTTTTTTTTTTTTTTTTTTTTTTTTTTTTTTTTTTTTTTTTTTTTTTTTTTTTTTTTTTTTTTTTTTTTTTTTTTTTTTTTTTTTTTTTTTTTTTTTTTTTTTTTTTTTTTTTTTTTTTTTTTTTTTTTTTTTTTTTTTTTTTTTTTTTTTTTTTTTTTTTTTTTTTTTTTTTTTTTTTTTTTTTTTTTTTTTTTTTTTTTTTTTTTTTTTTTTTTTTTTTTTTTTTTTTTTTTTTTTTTTTTTTTTTTTTTTTTTTTTTTTTTTTTTTTTTTTTTTTTTTTTTTTTTTTTTTTTTTTTTTTTTTTTTTTTTTTTTTTTTTTTTTTTTTTTTTTTTTTTTTTTTTTTTTTTTTTTTTTTTTTTTTTTTTTTTTTTTTTTTTTTTTTTTTTTTTTTTTTTTTTTTTTTTTTTTTTTTTTTTTTTTTTTTTTTTTTTTTTTTTTTTTTTTTTTTTTTTTTTTTTTTTTTTTTTTTTTTTTTTTTTTTTTTTTTTTTTTTTTTTTTTTTTTTTTTTTTTTTTTTTTTTTTTTTTTTTTTTTTTTTTTTTTTTTTTTTTTTTTTTTTTTTTTTTTTTTTTTTTTTTTTTTTTTTTTTTTTTTTTTTTTTTTTTTTTTTTTTTTTTTTTTTTTTTTTTTTTTTTTTTTTTTTTTTTTTTTTTTTTTTTTTTTTTTTTTTTTTTTTTTTTTTTTTTTTTTTTTTTTTTTTTTTTTTTTTTTTTTTTTTTTTTTTTTTTTTTTTTTTTTTTTTTTTTTTTTTTTTTTTTTTTTTTTTTTTTTTTTTTTTTTTTTTTTTTTTTTTTTTTTTTTTTTTTTTTTTTTTTTTTTTTTTTTTTTTTTTTTTTTTTTTTTTTTTTTTTTTTTTTTTTTTTTTTTTTTTTTTTTTTTTTTTTTTTTTTTTTTTTTTTTTTTTTTTTTTTTTTTTTTTTTTTTTTTTTTTTTTTTTTTTTTTTTTTTTTTTTTTTTTTTTTTTTTTTTTTTTTTTTTTTTTTTTTTTTTTTTTTTTTTTTTTTTTTTTTTTTTTTTTTTTTTTTTTTTTTTTTTTTTTTTTTTTTTTTTTTTTTTTTTTTTTTTTTTTTTTTTTTTTTTTTTTTTTTTTTTTTTTTTTTTTTTTTTTTTTTTTTTTTTTTTTTTTTTTTTTTTTTTTTTTTTTTTTTTTTTTTTTTTTTTTTTTTTTTTTTTTTTTTTTTTTTTTTTTTTTTTTTTTTTTTTTTTTTTTTTTTTTTTTTTTTTTTTTTTTTTTTTTTTTTTTTTTTTTTTTTTTTTTTTTTTTTTTTTTTTTTTTTTTTTTTTTTTTTTTTTTTTTTTTTTTTTTTATTTTTTTTTTTTTTTTTTTTTTTTTTTTTTTTTTTTTTTTTTTTTTTTTTTTTTTTTTTTTTTTTTTTTTTTTTTTTTTTTTTTTTTTTTTTTTTTTTTTTTTTTTTTTTTTTTTTTTTTTTTTTTTTTTTTTTTTTTTTTTTTTTTTTTTTTTTTTTTTTTTTTTTTTTTTTTTTTTTTTTTTTTTTTTTTTTTTTTTTTTTTTTTTTTTTTTTTTTTTTTTTTTTTTTTTTTTTTTTTTTTTTTTTTTTTTTTTTTTTTTTTTTTTTTTTTTTTTTTTTTTTTTTTTTTTTTTTTTTTTTTTTTTTTTTTTTTTTTTTTTTTTTTTTTTTTTTTTTTTTTTTTTTTTTTTTTTTTTTTTTTTTTTTTTTTTTTTTTTTTTTTTTTTTTTTTTTTTTTTTTTTTTTTTTTTTTTTTTTTTTTTTTTTTTTTTTTTTTTTTTTTTTTTTTTTTTTTTTTTTTTTTTTTTTTTTTTTTTTTTTTTTTTTTTTTTTTTTTTTTTTTTTTTTTTTTTTTTTTTTTTTTTTTTTTTTTTTTTTTTTTTTTTTTTTTTTTTTTTTTTTTTTTTTTTTTTTTTTTTTTTTTTTTTTTTTTTTTTTTTTTTTTTTTTTTTTTTTTTTTTTTTTTTTTTTTTTTTTTTTTTTTTTTTTTTTTTTTTTTTTTTTTTTTTTTTTTTTTTTTTTTTTTTTTTTTTTTTTTTTTTTTTTTTTTTTTTTTTTTTTTTTTTTTTTTTTTTTTTTTTTTTTTTTTTTTTTTTTTTTTTTTTTTTTTTTTTTTTTTTTTTTTTTTTTTTTTTTTTTTTTTTTTTTTTTTTTTTTTTTTTTTTTTTTTTTTTTTTTTTTTTTTTTTTTTTTTTTTTTTTTTTTTTTTTTTTTTTTTTTTTTTTTTTTTTTTTTTTTTTTTTTTTTTTTTTTTTTTTTTTTTTTTTTTTTTTTTTTTTTTTTTTTTTTTTTTTTTTTTTTTTTTTTTTTTTTTTTTTTTTTTTTTTTTTTTTTTTTTTTTTTTTTTTTTTTTTTTTTTTTTTTTTTTTTTTTTTTTTTTTTTTTTTTTTTTTTTTTTTTTTTTTTTTTTTTTTTTTTTTTTTTTTTTTTTTTTTTTTTTTTTTTTTTTTTTTTTTTTTTTTTTTTTTTTTTTTTTTTTTTTTTTTTTTTTTTTTTTTTTTTTTTTTTTTTTTTTTTTTTTTTTTTTTTTTTTTTTTTTTTTTTTTTTTTTTTTTTTTTTTTTTTTTTTTTTTTTTTTTTTTTTTTTTTTTTTTTTTTTTTTTTTTTTTTTTTTTTTTTTTTTTTTTTTTTTTTTTTTTTTTTTTTTTTTTTTTTTTTTTTTTTTTTTTTTTTTTTTTTTTTTTTTTTTTTTTTTTTTTTTTTTTTTTTTTTTTTTTTTTTTTTTTTTTTTTTTTTTTTTTTTTTTTTTTTTTTTTTTTTTTTTTTTTTTTTTTTTTTTTTTTTTTTTTTTTTTTTTTTTTTTTTTTTTTTTTTTTTTTTTTTTTTTTTTTTTTTTTTTTTTTTTTTTTTTTTTTTTTTTTTTTTTTTTTTTTTTTTTTTTTTTTTTTTTTTTTTTTTTTTTTTTTTTTTTTTTTTTTTTTTTTTTTTTTTTTTTTTTTTTTTTTTTTTTTTTTTTTTTTTTTTTTTTTTTTTTTTTTTTTTTTTTTTTTTTTTTTTTTTTTTTTTTTTTTTTTTTTTTTTTTTTTTTTTTTTTTTTTTTTTTTTTTTTTTTTTTTTTTTTTTTTTTTTTTTTTTTTTTTTTTTTTTTTTTTTTTTTTTTTTTTTTTTTTTTTTTTTTTTTTTTTTTTTTTTTTTTTTTTTTTTTTTTTTTTTTTTTTTTTTTTTTTTTTTTTTTTTTTTTTTTTTTTTTTTTTTTTTTTTTTTTTTTTTTTTTTTTTTTTTTTTTTTTTTTTTTTTTTTTTTTTTTTTTTTTTTTTTTTTTTTTTTTTTTTTTTTTTTTTTTTTTTTTTTTTTTTTTTTTTTTTTTTTTTTTTTTTTTTTTTTTTTTTTTTTTTTTTTTTTTTTTTTTTTTTTTTTTTTTTTTTTTTTTTTTTTTTTTTTTTTTTTTTTTTTTTTTTTTTTTTTTTTTTTTTTTTTTTTTTTTTTTTTTTTTTTTTTTTTTTTTTTTTTTTTTTTTTTTTTTTTTTTTTTTTTTTTTTTTTTTTTTTTTTTTTTTTTTTTTTTTTTTTTTTTTTTTTTTTTTTTTTTTTTTTTTTTTTTTTTTTTTTTTTTTTTTTTTTTTTTTTTTTTTTTTTTTTTTTTTTTTTTTTTTTTTTTTTTTTTTTTTTTTTTTTTTTTTTTTTTTTTTTTTTTTTTTTTTTTTTTTTTTTTTTTTTTTTTTTTTTTTTTTTTTTTTTTTTTTTTTTTTTTTTTTTTTTTTTTTTTTTTTTTTTTTTTTTTTTTTTTTTTTTTTTTTTTTTTTTTTTTTTTTTTTTTTTTTTTTTTTTTTTTTTTTTTTTTTTTTTTTTTTTTTTTTTTTTTTTTTTTTTTTTTTTTTTTTTTTTTTTTTTTTTTTTTTTTTTTTTTTTTTTTTTTTTTTTTTTTTTTTTTTTTTTTTTTTTTTTTTTTTTTTTTTTTTTTTTTTTTTTTTTTTTTTTTTTTTTTTTTTTTTTTTTTTTTTTTTTTTTTTTTTTTTTTTTTTTTTTTTTTTTTTTTTTTTTTTTTTTTTTTTTTTTTTTTTTTTTTTTTTTTTTTTTTTTTTTTTTTTTTTTTTTTTTTTTTTTTTTTTTTTTTTTTTTTTTTTTTTTTTTTTTTTTTTTTTTTTTTTTTTTTTTTTTTTTTTTTTTTTTTTTTTTTTTTTTTTTTTTTTTTTTTTTTTTTTTTTTTTTTTTTTTTTTTTTTTTTTTTTTTTTTTTTTTTTTTTTTTTTTTTTTTTTTTTTTTTTTTTTTTTTTTTTTTTTTTTTTTTTTTTTTTTTTTTTTTTTTTTTTTTTTTTTTTTTTTTTTTTTTTTTTTTTTTTTTTTTTTTTTTTTTTTTTTTTTTTTTTTTTTTTTTTTTTTTTTTTTTTTTTTTTTTTTTTTTTTTTTTTTTTTTTTTTTTTTTT
Source organism: Capsicum baccatum var. pendulum (assembly GCA_030864225.1). NCBI lineage: Eukaryota > Viridiplantae > Streptophyta > Magnoliopsida > Solanales > Solanaceae > Capsicum > Capsicum baccatum. The sequence continues at coordinate 25,803 of JAQZCD010000196.1, read as the reverse complement.
TTTTTTTTTTTTTTTTTTTTTTTTTTTTTTTTTTTTTTTTTTTTTTTTTTTTTTTTTTTTTTTTTTTTTTTTTTTTTTTTTTTTTTTTTTTTTTTTTTTTTTTTTTTTTTTTTTTTTTTTTTTTTTTTTTTTTTTTTTTTTTTTTTTTTTTTTTTTTTTTTTTTTTTTTTTTTTTTTTTTTTTTTTTTTTTTTTTTTTTTTTTTTTTTTTTTTTTTTTTTTTTTTTTTTTTTTTTTTTTTTTTTTTTTTTTTTTTTTTTTTTTTTTTTTTTTTTTTTTTTTTTTTTTTTTTTTTTTTTTTTTTTTTTTTTTTTTTTTTTTTTTTTTTTTTTTTTTTTTTTTTTTTTTTTTTTTTTTTTTTTTTTTTTTTTTTTTTTTTTTTTTTTTTTTTTTTTTTTTTTTTTTTTTTTTTTTTTTTTTTTTTTTTTTTTTTTTTTTTTTTTTTTTTTTTTTTTTTTTTTTTTTTTTTTTTTTTTTTTTTTTTTTTTTTTTTTTTTTTTTTTTTTTTTTTTTTTTTTTTTTTTTTTTTTTTTTTTTTTTTTTTTTTTTTTTTTTTTTTTTTTTTTTTTTTTTTTTTTTTTTTTTTTTTTTTTTTTTTTTTTTTTTTTTTTTTTTTTTTTTTTTTTTTTTTTTTTTTTTTTTTTTTTTTTTTTTTTTTTTTTTTTTTTTTTTTTTTTTTTTTTTTTTTTTTTTTTTTTTTTTTTTTTTTTTTTTTTTTTTTTTTTTTTTTTTTTTTTTTTTTTTTTTTTTTTTTTTTTTTTTTTTTTTTTTTTTTTTTTTTTTTTTTTTTTTTTTTTTTTTTTTTTTTTTTTTTTTTTTTTTTTTTTTTTTTTTTTTTTTTTTTTTTTTTTTTTTTTTTTTTTTTTTTTTTTTTTTTTTTTTTTTTTTTTTTTTTTTTTTTTTTTTTTTTTTTTTTTTTTTTTTTTTTTTTTTTTTTTTTTTTTTTTTTTTTTTTTTTTTTTTTTTTTTTTTTTTTTTTTTTTTTTTTTTTTTTTTTTTTTTTTTTTTTTTTTTTTTTTTTTTTTTTTTTTTTTTTTTTTTTTTTTTTTTTTTTTTTTTTTTTTTTTTTTTTTTTTTTTTTTTTTTTTTTTTTTTTTTTTTTTTTTTTTTTTTTTTTTTTTTTTTTTTTTTTTTTTTTTTTTTTTTTTTTTTTTTTTTTTTTTTTTTTTTTTTTTTTTTTTTTTTTTTTTTTTTTTTTTTTTTTTTTTTTTTTTTTTTTTTTTTTTTTTTTTTTTTTTTTTTTTTTTTTTTTTTTTTTTTTTTTTTTTTTTTTTTTTTTTTTTTTTTTTTTTTTTTTTTTTTTTTTTTTTTTTTTTTTTTTTTTTTTTTTTTTTTTTTTTTTTTTTTTTTTTTTTTTTTTTTTTTTTTTTTTTTTTTTTTTTTTTTTTTTTTTTTTTTTTTTTTTTTTTTTTTTTTTTTTTTTTTTTTTTTTTTTTTTTTTTTTTTTTTTTTTTTTTTTTTTTTTTTTTTTTTTTTTTTTTTTTTTTTTTTTTTTTTTTTTTTTTTTTTTTTTTTTTTTTTTTTTTTTTTTTTTTTTTTTTTTTTTTTTTTTTTTTTTTTTTTTTTTTTTTTTTTTTTTTTTTTTTTTTTTTTTTTTTTTTTTTTTTTTTTTTTTTTTTTTTTTTTTTTTTTTTTTTTTTTTTTTTTTTTTTTTTTTTTTTTTTTTTTTTTTTTTTTTTTTTTTTTTTTTTTTTTTTTTTTTTTTTTTTTTTTTTTTTTTTTTTTTTTTTTTTTTTTTTTTTTTTTTTTTTTTTTTTTTTTTTTTTTTTTTTTTTTTTTTTTTTTTTTTTTTTTTTTTTTTTTTTTTTTTTTTTTTTTTTTTTTTTTTTTTTTTTTTTTTTTTTTTTTTTTTTTTTTTTTTTTTTTTTTTTTTTTTTTTTTTTTTTTTTTTTTTTTTTTTTTTTTTTTTTTTTTTTTTTTTTTTTTTTTTTTTTTTTTTTTTTTTTTTTTTTTTTTTTTTTTTTTTTTTTTTTTTTTTTTTTTTTTTTTTTTTTTTTTTTTTTTTTTTTTTTTTTTTTTTTTTTTTTTTTTTTTTTTTTTTTTTTTTTTTTTTTTTTTTTTTTTTTTTTTTTTTTTTTTTTTTTTTTTTTTTTTTTTTTTTTTTTTTTTTTTTTTTTTTTTTTTTTTTTTTTTTTTTTTTTTTTTTTTTTTTTTTTTTTTTTTTTTTTTTTTTTTTTTTTTTTTTTTTTTTTTTTTTTTTTTTTTTTTTTTTATTTTTTTTTTTTTTTTTTTTTTTTTTTTTTTTTTTTTTTTTTTTTTTTTTTTTTTTTTTTTTTTTTTTTTTTTTTTTTTTTTTTTTTTTTTTTTTTTTTTTTTTTTTTTTTTTTTTTTTTTTTTTTTTTTTTTTTTTTTTTTTTTTTTTTTTTTTTTTTTTTTTTTTTTTTTTTTTTTTTTTTTTTTTTTTTTTTTTTTTTTTTTTTTTTTTTTTTTTTTTTTTTTTTTTTTTTTTTTTTTTTTTTTTTTTTTTTTTTTTTTTTTTTTTTTTTTTTTTTTTTTTTTTTTTTTTTTTTTTTTTTTTTTTTTTTTTTTTTTTTTTTTTTTTTTTTTTTTTTTTTTTTTTTTTTTTTTTTTTTTTTTTTTTTTTTTTTTTTTTTTTTTTTTTTTTTTTTTTTTTTTTTTTTTTTTTTTTTTTTTTTTTTTTTTTTTTTTTTTTTTTTTTTTTTTTTTTTTTTTTTTTTTTTTTTTTTTTTTTTTTTTTTTTTTTTTTTTTTTTTTTTTTTTTTTTTTTTTTTTTTTTTTTTTTTTTTTTTTTTTTTTTTTTTTTTTTTTTTTTTTTTTTTTTTTTTTTTTTTTTTTTTTTTTTTTTTTTTTTTTTTTTTTTTTTTTTTTTTTTTTTTTTTTTTTTTTTTTTTTTTTTTTTTTTTTTTTTTTTTTTTTTTTTTTTTTTTTTTTTTTTTTTTTTTTTTTTTTTTTTTTTTTTTTTTTTTTTTTTTTTTTTTTTTTTTTTTTTTTTTTTTTTTTTTTTTTTTTTTTTTTTTTATTTTTTTTTTTTTTTTTTTTTTTTTTTTTTTTTTTTTTTTTTTTTTTTTTTTTTTTTTTTTTTTTTTTTTTTTTTTTTTTTTTTTTTTTTTTTTTTTTTTTTTTTTTTTTTTTTTTTTTTTTTTTTTTTTTTTTTTTTTTTTTTTTTTTTTTTTTTTTTTTTTTTTTTTTTTTTTTTTTTTTTTTTTTTTTTTTTTTTTTTTTTTTTTTTTTTTTTTTTTTTTTTTTTTTTTTTTTTTTTTTTTTTTTTTTTTTTTTTTTTTTTTTTTTTTTTTTTTTTTTTTTTTTTTTTTTTTTTTTTTTTTTTTTTTTTTTTTTTTTTTTTTTTTTTTTTTTTTTTTTTTTTTTTTTTTTTTTTTTTTTTTTTTTTTTTTTTTTTTTTTTTTTTTTTTTTTTTATTTTTTTTTTTTTTTTTTTTTTTTTTTTTTTTTTTTTTTTTTTTTTTTTTTTTTTTTTTTTTTTTTTTTTTTTTTTTTTTTTTTTTTTTTTTTTTTTTTTTTTTTTTTTTTTTTTTTTTTTTTTTTTTTTTTTTTTTTTTTTTTTTTTTTTTTTTTTTTTTTTTTTTTTTTTTTTTTTTTTTTTTTTTTTTTTTTTTTTTTTTTTTTTTTTTTTTTTTTTTTTTTTTTTTTTTTTTTTTTTTTTTTTTTTTTTTTTTTTTTTTTTTTTTTTTTTTTTTTTTTTTTTTTTTTTTTTTTTTTTTTTTTTTTTTTTTTTTTTTTTTTTTTTTTTTTTTTTTTTTTTTTTTTTTTTTTTTTTTTTTTTTTTTTTTTTTTTTTTTTTTTTTTTTTTTTTTTTTTTTTTTTTTTTTTTTTTTTTTTTTTTTTTTTTTTTTTTTTTTTTTTTTTTTTTTTTTTTTTTTTTTTTTTTTTTTTTTTTTTTTTTTTTTTTTTTTTTTTTTTTTTTTTTTTTTTTTTTTTTTTTTTTTTTTTTTTTTTTTTTTTTTTTTTTTTTTTTTTTTTTTTTTTTTTTTTTTTTTTTTTTTTTTTTTTTTTTTTTTTTTTTTTTTTTTTTTTTTTTTTTTTTTTTTTTTTTTTTTTTTTTTTTTTTTTTTTTTTTTTTTTTTTTTTTTTTTTTTTTTTTTTTTTTTTTTTTTTTTTTTTTTTTTTTTTTTTTTTTTTTTTTTTTTTTTTTTTTTTTTTTTTTTTTTTTTTTTTTTTTTTTTTTTTTTTTTTTTTTTTTTTTTTTTTTTTTTTTTTTTTTTTTTTTTTTTTTTTTTTTTTTTTTTTTTTTTTTTTTTTTTTTTTTTTTTTTTTTTTTTTTTTTTTTTTTTTTTTTTTTTTTTTTTTTTTTTTTTTTTTTTTTTTTTTTTTTTTTTTTTTTTTTTTTTTTTTTTTTTTTTTTTTTTTTTTTTTTTTTTTTTTTTTTTTTTTTTTTTTTTTTTTTTTTTTTTTTTTTTTTTTTTTTTTTTTTTTTTTTTTTTTTTTTTTTTTTTTTTTTTTTTTTTTTTTTTTTTTTTTTTTTTTTTTTTTTTTTTTTTTTTTTTTTTTTTTTTTTTTTTTTTTTTTTTTTTTTTTTTTTTTTTTTTTTTTTTTTTTTTTTTTTTTTTTTTTTTTTTTTTTTTTTTTTTTTTTTTTTTTTTTTTTTTTTTTTTTTTTTTTTTTTTTTTTTTTTTTTTTTTTTTTTTTTTTTTTTTTTTTTTTTTTTTTTTTTTTTTTTTTTTTTTTTTTTTTTTTTTTTTTTTTTTTTTTTTTTTTTTTTTTTTTTTTTTTTTTTTTTTTTTTTTTTTTTTTTTTTTTTTTTTTTTTTTTTTTTTTTTTTTTTTTTTTTTTTTTTTTTTTTTTTTTTTTTTTTTTTTTTTTTTTTTTTTTTTTTTTTTTTTTTTTTTTTTTTTTTTTTTTTTTTTTTTTTTTTTTTTTTTTTTTTTTTTTTTTTTTTTTTTTTTTTTTTTTTTTTTTTTTTTTTTTTTTTTTTTTTTTTTTTTTTTTTTTTTTTTTTTTTTTTTTTTTTTTTTTTTTTTTTTTTTTTTTTTTTTTTTTTTTTTATTTTTTTTTTTTTTTTTTTTTTTTTTTTTTTTTTTTTTTTTTTTTTTTTTTTTTTTTTTTTTTTTTTTTTTTTTTTTTTTTTTTTTTTTTTTTTTTTTTTTTTTTTTTTTTTTTTTTTTTTTTTTTTTTTTTTTTTTTTTTTTTTTTTTTTTTTTTTTTTTTTTTTTTTTTTTTTTTTTTTTTTTTTTTTTTTTTTTTTTTTTTTTTTTTTTTTTTTTTTTTTTTTTTTTTTTTTTTTTTTTTTTTTTTTTTTTTTTTTTTTTTTTTTTTTTTTTTTTTTTTTTTTTTTTTTTTTTTTTTTTTTTTTTTTTTTTTTTTTTTTTTTTTTTTTTTTTTTTTTTTTTTTTTTTTTTTTTTTTTTTTTTTTTTTTTTTTTTTTTTTTTTTTTTTTTTTTTTTTTTTTTTTTTTTTTTTTTTTTTTTTTTTATTTTTTTTTTTTTTTTTTTTTTTTTTTTTTTTTTTTTTTTTTTTTTTTTTTTTTTTTTTTTTTTTTTTTTTTTTTTTTTTTTTTTTTTTTTTTTTTTTTTTTTTTTTTTTTTTTTTTTTTTTTTTTTTTTTTTTTTTTTTTTTTTTTTTTTTTTTTTTTTTTTTTTTTTTTTTATTTTTTTTTTTTTTTTTTTTTTTTTTTTTTTTTTTTTTTTTTTTTTTTTTTTTTTTTTTTTTTTTTTTTTTTTTTTTTTTTTTTTTTTTTTTTTTTTTTTTTTTTTTTTTTTTTTTTTTTTTTTTTTTTTTTTTTTTTTTTTTTTTTTTTTTTTTTTTTTTTTTTTTTTTTTTTTTTTTTTTTTTTTTTTTTTTTTTTTTTTTTTTTTTTTTTTTTTTTTTTTTTTTTTTTTTTTTTTTTTTTTTTTTTTTTTTTTTTTTTTTTTTTTTTTTTTTTTTTTTTTTTTTTTTTTTTTTTTTTTTTTTTTTTTTTTTTTTTTTTTTTTTTTTTTTTTTTTTTTTTTTTTTTTTTTTTTTTTTTTTTTTTTTTTTTTTTTTTTTTTTTTTTTTTTTTTTTTTTTTTTTTTTTTTTTTTTTTTTTTTTTTTTTTTTTTTTTTTTTTATTTTTTTTTTTTTTTTTTTTTTTTTTTTTTTTTTTTTTTTTTTTTTTTTTTTTTTTTTTTTTTTTTTTTTTTTTTTTTTTTTTTTTTTTTTTTTTTTTTTTTTTTTTTTTTTTTTTTTTTTTTTTTTTTTTTTTTTATTTTTTTTTTTTTTTTTTTTTTTTTTTTTTTTTTTTTTTTTTTTTTTTTTTTTTTTTTTTTTTTTTTTTTTTTTTTTTTTTTTTTTTTTTTTTTTTTTTTTTTTTTTTTTTTTTTTTTTTTTTTTTTTTTTTTTTTTTTTTTTTTTTTTTTTTTTTTTTTTTTTTTTTTTTTTTTTTTTTTTTTTTTTTTTTTTTTTTTTTTTTTTTTTTTTTTTTTTTTTTTTTTTTTTTTTTTTTTTTTTTTTTTTTTTTTTTTTTTTTTTTTTTTTTTTTTTTTTTTTTTTTTTTTTTTTATTTTTTTTTTTTTTTTTTTTTTTTTTTTTTTTTTTTTTTTTTTTTTTTTTTTTTTATTTTTTTTTTTTTTTTTTTTTTTTTTTTTTTTTTTTTTTTTTTTTTTTTTTTTTTTTTTTTTTTTTTTTTTTTTTTTTTTTTTTTTTTTTTTTTTTTTTTTTTTTTTTTTTTTTTTTTTTTTTTTTTTTTTTTTTTTTTTTTTGTTTTTTTTTTTTTTTTTTTTTTTTTTTTTTTTTTTTTTTTTTTTTTTTTTTTTTTTTTTTTTTTTTTTTTTTTTTTTTTTTTTTTTTTTTTTTTTTTTTTTTTTTTTTTTTTTTTTTTTTTTTTTTTTTTTTTTTTTTTTTTTTTTTTTTTTTTTTTTTTTTTTTTTTTTTTTTTTTTTTTTTTTTTTTTTTTTTTTTTTTTTTTTTTTTTTTTTTTTTTTTTTTTTTTTTTTTTTTTTTTTTTTTTTTTTTTTTTTTTTTTTTTTTTTTTTTTTTTTTTTTTTTTTTTTTTTTTTATTTTTTTTTTTTTTTTTTTTTTTTTTTTTTTTTTTTTTTTTTTTTTTTTTTTTTTTTTTTTTTTTTTTTTTTTTTTTTTTTTTTTTTTTTTTTTTTTTTTTTTTTTTTTTTTTTTTTTTTTTTTTTTTTTTTTTTTTTTTTTTTTTTTTTTTTTTTTTTTTTTTTTTTTTTTTTTTTTTTTTTTTTTTTTTTTTTTTTTTTTTTTTTTTTTTTTTTTTTTTTTATTTTTTTTTTTTTTTTTTTTTTTTTTTTTTTTTTTTTTTTTTTTTTTTTTTTTTTTTTTTTTTTTTTTTTTTTTTTTTTTTTTTTTTTTTTTTTTTTTTTTTTTTTTTTTTTTTTTTTTTTTTTTTTTTTTTTTTTTTTTTTTTTTTTTTTTTTTTTTTTTTTTTTTTTTTTTTTTTTTTTTTTTTTTTTTTTTTTTTTTTTTTTTTTTTTTTTTTTTTTTTTTTTTTTTTTTTTTTTTTTTTTTTTTTTTTATTTTTTTTTTTTTTTTTTTTTTTTTTTTTTTTTTTTTTTTTTTTTTTTTTTTTTTTTTTTTTTTTTTTTTTTTTTTTTTTTTTTTTTTTTTTTTTTTTTTTTTTTTTTTTTTTTTTTTTTTTTTTTTTTTTTTTTTTTTTTTTTTTTTTTTTTTTTTTTTTTTTTTTTTTTTTTTTTTTTTTTTTTTTTTTTTTTTTTTTTTTTTTTTTTTTTTTTTTTTTTTTTTTTTTTTTTTTTTTTTTTTTTTTTTTTTTTTTTTTTTTTTTTTTTTTTTTTTTTTTTTTTTTTTTTTTTTTTTTTTTTTTTTTTTTTTTTTTTTTTTTTTTTTTTTTTTTTTTTTTTTTTTTTTTTTTTTTTTTTTTTTTTATTTTTTTTTTTTTTTTTTTTTTTTTTTTTTTTTTTTTTTTTTTTTTTTTTTTTTTTTTTTTTTTTTTTTTTATTTTTTTTTTTTTTTTTTTTTTTTTTATTTTTTTTTTTTTTTTTTTTTTTTTTTTTTTTTTTTTTTTTTTTTTTTTTTTTTTTATTTTTTTTTTTTTTTTTTTTTTTTTTTTTTTTTTTTTTTTTTTTTTTTTTTTTTTTTTTTTTTTTTTTTTTTTTTTTTTTTTTTTTTTTTTTTTTTTTTTTTTTTTATTTTTTTTTTTTTTTTTTTTTTTTTTTTTTTTTTTTTTTTTTTTTTTTTTTTTTTTTTTTTTTTATTTTTTTTTTTTTTTTTTTTTTTATTTTTTTTTTTTTTTTTTTTTTTTTTTTTTTTTTTTTTTTTTTTTTTTTTTTTTTTTTTTTTTTTTTTTTTTTTTTTTTTTTTTTTTTTTTTTTTTTTTTTTTTTTTTTTTTTTTTTTTTTTTTTTTTTTTTTTTTTTTTTTTTTTTTTTTTTTTTTTTTTTTTTTTATTTTTTTT
>JAQZCD010000195.1:0-123387 GCA_030864225.1 Capsicum baccatum var. pendulum | reverse complement strand
CGTACTTAATTACGTGCATTAGCCATGGTTATATGTGCTGGAGTATATGTATTGATCATAAGTTAGGTATGTATGAGTTTAAGTATGAGTATTGATTATTTTGAGATGGTTTCAAGTGTATAGTTGTATTATATGTGTATAGGAATCGACTTTATTTATACCGGAATTCGCCCGTCGATGGTTCCATACGAATTTTATTGAATAATCTTTCCAACGATATAAAGATTTCCAAAAACGGATAAGTTTCGGATATAATCGAGCACGTTCAAAACTATAAAACGGTGGCCGGGATATGTGAACAGTAAATGTGCAGGAAAATTTCCTGCACACAAACTACTGTGGCCTGCCAGTTTTTTGGGTCAACTTTGAACGATCATAACTCCCTCAATATAATGAACTGGGAGAGCTGAGACCTATCAAAAGAAAGATCTTTGAGTCCTCTTTCCAATTCAATTGGTTTTATCCAAATCCATTATCTGAGTAAGGAGTTATACTCGTTTTACTTCAGCCTCTCAAAACAGATTTTTAGGGTCAACTTCAAACAATCATAACTCCTTGTAAAGGACGAACTGGGTGGCCTACTTTATATGAAATGAAATCCCTTTGACTTATCAATCCAACGATACTAGTTTCACCCAAATTCGATATCGGAGCAAAGAGTTATGGTCGATTTACTTTAGCCTGTCAAAACAGTCCACCATGGACAGATTCGGATTTACTTAAATTTTTAAGGGCAATATGGTCATTTTCCATCACCTCATGGACGAAAATTGGTCATTATATACATAAGCTTAGCCTCATATGCATCATTCATCATCCAATTATTGAAAATAAGAAACCCTAGCCTAATTTCAACTCCAATTATCTTGTGATTCAACCGTAGAAAGTCCAAATTGATTCCGTAGTTGTGTTCACCGTCTCAAGGGCTTCGATAAGCACCCCTTATTTGTGCCAATAGGACTTCGAAATCAAAAGGCCCATTTTATGGTAAGGATGTAAATTATGTTGGTGTTATTTATATGGATATGTATATATATATGCATGTGAACATAAGAAGTATGTTATTTGATTGTTGTTGAAAGATGATTGGAAATGATGTTGGATTATTCTTGTGCATGGTTGGATTATGTTGAATTGTGAAGGGATTTGGTGTGATGATGTGGTATTGAAATGATGATTGTATATATATATACACATAAACCTATTGTTCAAGTTGGTTTTTGGAATGTTTTGGAAATATTGGTTGTATGGAATTAGAGAAGAGAATTGTGGTGTTGGGTTGCTAATCCTAGATGCCAAACATTTCATTGTAGATAAGTGATTTGTAAAGGAAAGAAGTTGTGTTGAATTGGTATCCGAATCTACAACGAGGTATGTAAAGCATACTCTAACAATGTTCTTTGGCATGAAAACACCAATGTTCCATCAAGTAAGATTCCGAGGTTGTCCAAAAACACGTATTGTTCTACATTACCAACGAAGTTGTTTCCATTCTATAAAGTGTCAAAATGTTTCATTGATATACCAAAAGGCTCCTATTTTAATTTTGTGATATTGATGATTCTGAAACACATTGTTGATGTACCAATGAGTCTTTATGACATTGTTATTGTATAGAAGGTCTATTACTTGATTCCTATTGATGTATCATTGTTCCAAAGGTACTATATTGGCATGAACACTAATGTAATAATCTCAAAAGCTTTTGAACTAAGTTATTGGAAAGATCTCTTATGTGTGTTACTTGATATACGTGTGGGTGGTATCCCAGGGGCATAAGCCTAGCATGGGTCGATCCCTATTTATGTGTTTATAGGTGGTATCCCAGGGGCATAAGCCTAGCATGGGTCGATCCCAGTTGATATGTACTGGGGCAGCCTAATGGTCACAGTACGATACAGTATTGATTATTGTTAGGTGGTTGGAGGTTCGGGAGGAGGAGGTAATGACGATTAATAATTGTAAAGAATGAAATGAACGAATGTATACCGTTCCACAAATGTGTTTGAATTCAAGAACCCAACTCAGATTAATGATAATGTGCATGATCCTAAAAGTGTTTATGAAGTGTGGTTCACTTCTATTATGATTTATTCACTTGCGTCTGATTTTCTTGATCCATCATATCACATATGATTATTTACAACTTTACATACTCAGTACATATTTCGTACTGACGTCCCTCACGAGGGACCTGCATTTTATGCTGCAGGCACAGGTGCTTCAGCTCACTCACAGCATAGATAGGAGCCAGGTCATACAGCTATTGTTGGTGAGCTCCAGTTTGCTTCGGAGCTTTCCGAGTCGGTTCCTTATGTTTTGTCATTGTACAGGAGTCGTGTGTGGGCGGGGGTTTGTCCCGACCCTAGTTATGTCATGTATATCCTAGAGGCTTTGTAGACATAAGGAAGGGTAAAGTCATGGGAGTTTATATAGTGATGTTATATTTGTATATGTGGTGGCCCCGACGGCCAAGTATTATATATATATTTGTGCGTGTTGTACTGATACAGGTAATTAGACCCTTCTATATGCAACGAAGTGCTGTCCAAATTTTTGGTGACATGTAAGTGAAAGTACAGGTATTTGAACGGGTTCTCCCGGGCCTTCTCGGCTTCGGGTGCCAGTCCGGCCCGATGGGATTTTGGGGCGTGACAACAATGGCACCAAAGAGTTGACCAGGAAAGGAAAAAGCAACCACCTCATAGAAAGGCCAGAAAAGGGGACGAAAAGAGCAAGCTGAATCCTTCTCGCTGCAAATACCTCACCGCATGTTCGGAATAAAATGGGTCCTAGAGGAGGAAGGAAAGGAGTGGTACAGGAACAATAAAGTGAAGAAATATGTTCATGTGGAGATGATACAAAAGGAAAGCCTAGCAACGAAAGAACCCCGCATTTTGTCTAAGATAATGGCGTTACATCTTGATTTCATCTTCCGAGATATGGGGGAGTGCAATCTCAATCTAACCCGAGAATTCTATGACAACTGGTCCCCAAATACTACCGGCAGTGAAGTGAAGATTAGAGGCCAAGTCTTGCAGCTGAATGCTGAGTTCTTCAACACTTTTCTGGGTCTTCCATCTGTCGATCCATCACCACTCAAAGAGCTTCAACAAAGACCTCCGTACAGGTCAATCAGACACACACTGTGCGGAACAAGATCAATGGCACGTTGGAGCAGACACAAGGATACCGGTCGGCACAACACCTTCCCATATGCCTCCTTCAACAGGGAAGCTAGGATATGGTTGTGAATAGTCAACTCTTGCCTGATTACAGGGCACAGTACACAAAGATAACACGAGATAGAGTGTGATTGGTGTACGTATTAATGACGAACGGCCCCATCAACATTGGGGCGATTATTCGATCTTCAATGCGTAAGGCTAGGCTGCACAAGAGGTCTCACTTCAGTTTTGGCAATCTGTTGACTGCAATATTGAGGATGGAGGACATCGAAGAGGAACCTGCAGATCATAAGCTTCCACACAACCCAAAGAAGGTTGACCTTACAAAGGTTAAAGATGCTGAATCTATACATGGAGTCAAACATATATGGTTGCAAACATATAGAATACGCCAGTATAGCATTAACTTGTTCGAAAGAAAAGTTACATGTCTGGAAAAGAGAGAATGACAAGGAAATAGGGCACCAACCCCTGTTTAAAAGTTAGTGCCGTAACTGGATTAACCTCTTGGAGAATTCGTACCATTAGATATGCTTTAAGCTCGAAAGAGTTAAAGTGAGATAATCTGTGATGGTCGAAAGACGCTAGGATTTACCATAGAATACGAATCTCTATAAGCGCATGCATGTCAGAATTCCACATAACTCATAGCCAATAGATACGTAAAACTCATAAGGTGGACATAACCCTAACTTACAATTCTCATTGATCAAAATCTACCAAACATTCCGTTTTTACTTTGTTACTTTGATACTCTTAATTCACGCTACAATTAAATCCCCCCTTTTTGTAGAATTTTCGATCAACAGTCTACTAATCGTTGCTTACTTAGTGACCAAGTATTCCCTGTGGGATTTGAAACCCAACCCAGTTGGGTTCTATATTTGACGACGACCGCTTATACTCTTACAAGAGCTGTAGTTTGAGCGTTATCATTGGGTCTATTCTAGTTTGCGTTGGCCCACCAACATCCCCACCACCTCGTGCAATATTTAACTCTCTTTTGTGAGCATCACCTATATGTCTCATTAACGTACCTGTACCCCTTGCTTGCCTCCGCTTTTATGATTTTATATTTGTTGACAAATATTGATTGCACCTCAGTATCTGATATACGTTAAAAAATTGTCATGCAACACTAGTTGTTTTACGAGCTCTTGGGGCAAGGGGAAGACGGGGAGGGAGATTAACCGATTCAGATACGGTTTCTCACCAATATTTTCATCATCTTCGTCTAAATTAACCGCATCTACTTCATTTTCTTCTTCTATATCGTATTTTTTTTGAGCTTCTACATAATCCATATCGTGAGCACCTACACCTATTTCTTCATCAAAAGATGTACCAAGCGGTACCAGAGGCGAAGGCGTACGGGCATATCTACTATTTGAAGTACCTCTCCCGCTAGTAATTCGCTTTTTACTACCACTACCGCTTTCGGGACAAAAACTTTTAACACCTTTAGTAGCGAGGTTTCTTAATTTATCCATAATATAAATTAAACTAAAAAAATTCAAAATACACAAATATAATAAAATTAAATATTCAACAATTAATACACTAAACAACCATTAGACGTAACAGATGGAGCGATAATACCAAATTTTGGAAGTATCCGAAGGTTGCGACTTTAGAAACTTCCACTCGTACTTTGTAATCGCAAAATTAAAAAATTAAAGTGATCACTTTAGGAAATTAAATATATAGAATATTTGAGAATTGAAAATTGAGATTTGAGAGAGAATGAGATTTGAGAGAATGAAAAATTGTGTGAAAAATGATTTGAATGTATAGGGTATTTATAGAATTTTTTTTTAGATTAAAAAAATAATTTTTTTTTTTTAATAAAAGGGCTCAAACTAGTCGTTTGGAGCCAAAAACGGCTATATAGCCGTTGGGCCAACGGCTAGTCTGGCCCAAATCTCCATTTTTTTTCTTTTTAAAAAACAAGTTAACCGGGTGGGGCCGGTTAACCGGCGGGCCTGGACCGATTTTGGTCAGGGTCGGGTTAACCGGGCCCAAATTCAAAATTAAACCGTCCTGGGACCCGGTACCCTACAGCCCGTCGGCTGATCGGGCCGGGTCAGACCGGGCCTATTTTTTTAAGTAGGCCGGGTTGGGCCGGGTCAACCTGGTCCGTTTGACAACATTAGTTTTTATACTTTTTAATATTAGATTTTATATGTAGACTAGTTGGCCACAATATATAATAATTTTATACTTTTTAATTATAGTTTTTATTTGTCATCTAAATTATCACCGTTTTGGTTTGCAAATTTTAAGCTTTCGCTTGACACCTCTCGATTTCGAACCTAACAAGTGATATCAGAGACAAAGGTTCAAAGATCAGATAGTTCATTGACGATAGTTTAAGATGAAAATTGCAACACATTTAATGATAATGAAGATATATATCCAAAAACTAAATGTGGAGATGATTGTCAATCATATTTTCAACAATCATGCGGTTACATATTTGAAAATAAAGCTTACTTTTAACCCTAAAAAGGGCTCTAATATTTTTAACCAGAAAAGAGCTCATATATTTTTAACCCCAAAAGCTCCATTTTTAAACATGTCAAGCAGCAGTAATGAAAACTATATGAAGAACAGAGATTAAATATGTGAAGAAGGCGGATCAACTAAAGAAAATCAAGCCAAAAGGGGGAGATTTGTTAGGGTTTTTGCCCTGATTTTCTTACCAAAATTAAGTTTTACTTTTTCTTGGAGTAACCATAATTACTTATATTTTTCCTAAAAAGAAAATATAATTCTTTTTCATATTTGACTAACCTCTTTCTTAGAGGAATAATTTTGGACATTTATAAATAGACTACCTCTTCTCATACCATAACACAATAGTATCCACAATGTAGTCTTTAAAAGAGTTTTGTTTAGAGGGAGATTTTCTCTCAATTAGTTTTTATACTTTTTAATATTAGATTTTATATGTTGGCTAGTTGGCCAAACCATATAATAATTTTATACTTTTTTATTATAGTTTTTATTTGTCATCTAAATTATCACTATTTTAATTTGCAAATTTTAAGCTTCCACATGACACCTCTCGATTTCGAACCCAACAAAAACAACGCCTAAGCAAAAGTTACTACGTACTTTTTGAAAAGATATATCACTTTTTATAAAAGCTAACTCTATACTTAGTCAGTGTCGGCCAAAGGCTGAAACTGGTGAAGCAGCCGCCTTAGGCTTCATGTTCTTGGAGGCCTTAAATATTTCTGTGCGCATGAAAGTCTATAAGTAACATTTTTTAAAATTAAAATAAAAGACATATTTTTTCTATTTCAGTTTATCTAGCACACTTTCTTTTTAATTTGTTTTAAAATAAAAATGATACCTTCTATATTTTGAAAATTTAACTTTAAGTTTTCCTTCTATTCTTAATGAGATACGATTATAATCTCACAAATATTTAAGACTTGTTTTAATCATAAGATTAAAAAAAATAAAAAAATAACAATTTGCCTAACTAACTAGTACCATATAAACTGAAAGGAGCGGAATAATAACTATGCATTTTTGAGAAATATGCATATTGTATATAATTTTTTCTTTCACGAAAAAGCTTAAGGCCTCTCTGTGAGATTTGACATTAGGTCACCATATTGATTGAGCTGGCCCTGTATTTAGTTCTCGAACAATCGAACCAAATTCATTGATTAAAATACTAAAAAAGCACTTACCGTTCCACCTCTAATACTTATTAGTTATTAGTGTGAATATAAAATTTAGCTCGAAGGCAAACAAAGATGTAGGGATGGGTATTCGGTTTGTTCGGTTTGATAGTTTAATATCGGTTCAATTTTTTGATTTTCGAATTGACAAAAATGACAATCGTAACCAAACCGAAATAATTCGGTTCGATTCAGTTATTTCAAATTTTTATTTCGGTTTTGAAGATTAAAGTAGTGAACCTCTCTTTGTTATGACTAGACATTTAAAATTAATGATTTTTTTTTTAAATAATTCAAACCTATTTCATTCTCAGATGTAAATAACTCAACATGGATGAAACTAAATGATATAACCATAAGTTTAACATGATATATAACTTCATTATGCATAAGTTTGCATAAACAGTCGGAACTCAGAAGAGTGACAACTGTCGGAAAGACAACAGTAGGCACTGCAGGCTGCAGCCCACAATGGTCGTCTGGTCGTCAGCTCTGGTGTTGTTGTACATACGACGATCTCGTCGGCGGTCTATGGTTCGATAGATTGTTCGACTATTGAACTGATGATGCTGTTAGTTGCATGTGGCGTGCTATTACTTATCAGTTATTAGGGTTGCAATTATATATTTATATTATATTATCATATAATAAATATTATATATATATACTAAAATATATATATATTATTAATTATTTATAGAATTTCGCTTAATCGGTTTATCCGAATTATTATTTTTGAAAAATCGAAAACCAAATCGTTTAACCAAATTTCAAAAATTGAAAATCGAAACCGATCTGAAAAACTAAAAAACCAAATCAAAATTAAAATTTTGGTTTGATTTTTCGGTTTTTTCGGTTTAAACCAAAATATATCCAGCCCTACAAAGATGTAACAACTCGGTTTACAAATCCCTCTTGTATTACTTAAACAATAAAAAGAAAATTACAACTCAACTCAACTCAATATAGATAAACTACGAAAAATATCAACTACGAAATAAAATGATTAAATTGAAATACGAGGGATAGGGAACAAGGGGAGATGTGATTTGTGATACAATGTTTATAGACGTCCTGTCAATTTTCAATCAATTAATGTTTATTAGTCTAACAACAGAGACCACTAGTAAGGATTAGAACGTCCAAATAAAATTACTAACCACTCTATTGCATGTGTTGCCTATCGATCAATGAAATAAGTGAACAATTATGATTACAGTACGTATCACTATATTATCAATAAATATCAAAATTTTAAACTTAGAATTTTTGAAATACAATAAATTTTAATTGTAAAAATAACATATATTAAGCTTATTAAATTTAATTCTTAAATTTGAAATATCCCTCGTATTGATGCATTTGCGTGTTATTGATACCAACATATTATAATTATATTAATTAGAATAATTTTTTTTCTCTTATTTGATTCTATAATAGTATTATATTTAATTGTAAAGTACCAATGTAAGTTACGTTCTACTATTATTAATCTGACACGCATGCAGACAGAAAGAAAAGTCAAAAGATTTTATGCATCTTTTTTAGTGATACATGATATAACTTTTTTATGTGTGTGTAATATTTAATAGGATATAGTTACTCAATACATGCATTAACAATTAACAACTCATAGAAGCTATCTTGAGGAATAGTTAGTGCTGGTAAATTGACTTGGATATCACCGGAAATTAGCAATATATGGACAACTTGTCTTGTTAAAAAGAATATTAATTTGTTCATAATCAAATTTAATGATGAATTAGAAATAAATTTTCAACAATTTCTGGTAGCCACGAGTAATTTAACGACAGACTCCCAACTTTTTATAGCTAGCCAACCTTTTTATTTTTTTACTAACTAGTCCAAGATAAGATGTACCAAGCTTACTTTATTGGAAATTTCCTTTTCATGACTGCTGCATATAACATCAAATATCTACATACTTTTCTAAACTTAATTGCTAATAGGAAGTCTTTGTTGCTTCTCAACATAAAATTAATTAACCTTGGGCACCAAGAATAAACATATTATATAAAGGGGAAATGTTCTTCAAATCCAAAAACACCAACAAAAATACCACTTTATTGACTTGAGGCGCTTCATTCTTCACAATATATTCTAAGTTCTTGTTTGTTGATCAAAGTAAATAAAATGAGTTATAGTAAGAAGAAAAATACTAGTGATTTTTCTTCTTCCTTAAAGTCATGTCTTTTGTGCTTCTATATTAAAGATGATGATACTACCAAAGTAGTAAAAGATTCGATTTCTAATGGTTCATCTGGAGTTGAAGCAACTAGGATATCTGCAGCCAAACATTTCTCATCACCTCATAAAGTCCGGTTGATTTAGAGAAGATTTTGTGAGTTCGACTGAACCTATGTTGTGTGGGCTTTCCAGAAATGTTGTCTCGTCCATGTCAATTTTTTTTTAGAATCTGAAACACACTCAATGACATTTTTGAGAGTCCAAACAATATAGGACTGAACATATTATTTTTGACTCGAGCTATGTATGTATTACACATACAAAGAATATTTACAATGTATATAGACTATTTTGATTCCGACAGAATAAGCAAATCACAAGTAAAAGAAAACAAGAACAACACACATATTTATGTAGAAATTCTTGCGGGAAAAACCACGGGCAGAGGCAAAGGAGGTTTCACTATAGTGGAGAGAGAGTACAATGTGGAGAAGGCTGAATTTTCTGAATAACGAAAATAACCCACTAAATCGCACTTATATAGTACGTGTGTACAAATAGGTCCTAGGCCCAAAAACATAAAGGTCCATACCCTATTGGCCCGATCCCTAAGCTACTACCACAGACCGCATTAAAAATCACAAACATGGGTCGCACCGCGAAACTTTCAGGACCGGACCAACAAAATTCGGGTCACAACTCTAACATAGATAACTGAAGGATAATTCCTTCTTAATTAATGCAAAAATTAAAAACTATCATAGCTTTCTCTAATAAATTTATATGAACATCTGTAAGTCATAAGAGCTTGTAGGATGTGAGAGTTATTACTTCATAAATGTACATTCATTCAAATGACGATTAAATGTAACTTTATGAATGAAGAAACATTTAGAAGTCTTGAAAGTTAATAGCCCTTATGACTCTGTCATTAATTCAAGAGTAATGTTTTATTACGTACATTAACTCTTTGTGTCTTCTTTTGCTTTTTTGAGGGATGAAACGTAAATGATTACCTATTTAAGGAACATCATTTGTGAACTAAAGAAGAAAAAAACATTGGAAATAAAATACTCTCCCCCTTCATCAATTCTCTACCGTAATCTTGGCTTCCTATTCTTTGACAATTTTGGAAAATTAGTTTGGAAAACCTCCAAACTTTCAGTCACGAGTGCACATGTTTGGAAGTAGCTGTGGAACCTTGGGGAGAGACCGGCTAGAAGGATTTGCACTGGAGTCGGGCCGAAATCGATTTCAAGGTAGTGGCTTGTCATGACACAGTGTTTGTGACAACTCTCTTACTATCATTGATTTCATGTACATATCAATATTGTAGCATTTTTTCCAACAATTTGAAAGCGATTTACTTACATACAATATTGATAAATGGCCAATTTTTTTTTTAACAAAATTTTTTCTGATTTGGTAAAACTTTAGCCATTGGACGAAAATAACTTTAAATATTGGTCACAAAAACTTCTAATTTTCTTCGAACAATTAGAAGTTGATTATATTTTATTTAATAATGGTTCTAACATTATTACCAGTTCTAACACTATTATGATTGTTGATTAATTTGCTAAAAAGAAGGTTAAAAGGGATAGCAAAAAAAGCTAGAGGACATTTATTGAGTCATATGATTAATACTTTATTTGATTTATTTGTTATTTACAAATTTGCTAAAGAAATATGGGACAGTTTTGCAAAACTCAAAACAGGGAGGACAAAATAATGTCCAAGTTCATATTATTGACGGTGATAAAGTGATCATTGTTGTAGTCTTCGAGACAAATCTGATGGCTAACAAAACTAAATGGGTGTTAGACACAGGGGCTTTTAGGAATTTCTGCCCAATAAAGAGTTGCTCCACGACTTTGTCGAGTTGATTGATAACAAGAGAATCTACATGGGTAACTCCACTACTGCTGGAGTTATGGGTAAAGAAAAAATTTCTCTTAAATTAACTTTTGGTAAAATATTAGTATTGAATAGTGTTCTATATGTTCTCTCTCCGTAGAAACTTAATTTTTGGAGCACTTTTGAATAGAGTAGGCTTTAAACTTATTTTTGAAGCTGATAAAATAATGAATTCTATGTTTTTAAGATTGAATCTTCCTGACTATATATGGGAGGGAAGCTGCCTTGTTTGCATGTTATATTCTTAATAGAGACCCTGATAAAAGGTTAGACAAGATCTCATATGCATTATGGAAAGGATTTGTTCCTAACTTGAAATTTCTGAAAGTGTGGGGGTGTTTGGCTAAGGTTGGTCTACTTGGTTTTAGACTGATAAATGTAGGCTCTAAGACTTTTGACACCGCCTTTATTGGTTATTCTCAAAATAGTGCTGCATATAGATTTATGTCATTAAATAATTATTCTATTTGTGAATCTAGAGATGCAAAAATTTTTATTCTTTTTTTAGCATGTTTTTTCTTTGAAAAATCATGTGCCTAGTGATGTGCAGAATAATACTTCTGTATCTATGTCTGTTAACTCTAATGTTATGCCTGCTTCTGATATTAATGCTAATGAGCATGAAAATAAACTTAGAAGGAATAAAAGACGTAGAATTGAGATTAGTTTTGATTTTGATTTTATCACCACCTTCTTAACTGGGGGTTTTGATATTGATACTTTAAATGATGAATTAGTGTCTATCTACTTAATAGAAGAAGACCCTAAAACTTATGATGAAGCAATCAGTTCAATAGATTCAATGTTTTGGAAAGAGACTATTAAAAGTGAATTAGACTCTATAGTCTCTAATCGCACGTGGGACTTGTATGATTTTCCTAAAGGTTGTAAACCCATAAGTAGCAAATGGATATTCAAGAAAAAATTGAGGCCTGATAGTATAATTGATAAATATAAGGCTAGACTTGTGATTAGGGGCTTTAATTAAAAGAAAGGTGTTGATTATTTTGATACTTATTCTCCTGTGACTAAAATAGCAATCATTAGAACTCTTATTGCTCTAGCTGTTATTCACAATTTAGTGGTATACCAAATGAATGTCAAAACTGTATTTTTAAATGGTGATTTAGAGGAAGAGATCTACATGACTTAACCTGAGGGTTTTGTGGTCCCAGGACAAGAGGATAAAATATGCAAATTAAGAAAGTCCTTATATGGACTTAAGCAGACACCTAAGCAGTGGTATGAAAAATTTGATTTCATATTAATAGATAATGACTTTGTTGTTAATTCATCTAATACATGTATTTATTCTAAAATAATAGGATCAGACTGTGTGATTATATGTTTATATGTGAATGACATGTTAATCTTTGACCCTAATGTGAACGTTGTAAATGAGACTAAGAAATTTTTATTTTCTAAATTTGAAATGAAAGACCTTGGAGAAGCTGATGTGATTTTAGGGATAAAAATTAAAAGAACTGTTAATGATTTCTCTTTGTGTTAGTCTCACTCTATTGAAAAGATGTTGAAAAGGTTTGGTTGTTTTGATGTAGTGAGAACTCCTTATGATTCTAGCATACACTTGAAAAAAAATAAAGATTCTAGTATTTCTCAAACTGAATATGCTAGAATAATTGAGAGTGTAATGTTTCTCGTGAATTATATTCAGTCTGATATAGCTTATGTTGTTAGTAGATTGAGTAGATATACTCATAATCCAAGTCGTGAACACTGGAATGCTCTTCATCGCTTGTTAAGGTATCTGAGAGGTACTATGAATTGGTGTTTACATTTTAATAAATTTTCTGTTGTTTTAGAAGATTTTTGTGATGCAAACTGGGAAACTGACAATAATGAAGTTAGCTCTACCAGTGGCTATGTGTTTACTTTGAATGCAGGTGCTATTTTATAGAAGTATTCAAACCAGACTTGTATAGCACGTTCTACCATGAAATCTGAATTCATTGCTCTCGAGTTGGCAGGGCAAGAAGCTGAATGGCTGAGAAACCTTTTGACAGATGTGTCCTTATGGGAAAGACAAATGTCACCAGTCTTTTTACATTGTGACTCGCATGCGGCAATTGAGATTGCTAAAAATAGTGTATACAATGGTAAAAAGAGACATATTCACATCAGACATGGTGCAGTGCAACAATTGTTGAACCATGGTGTTATTTCCTTGGAATATGTAAGATCCGAAAGAAATTTAACGGATCATATGACCAAGGGTTTGACAAGGAAAATGATCTTTGAATTATCGAGGGGGATGGGGCTAAAGCCCATGGATTGAGGTAATATGGTGGATACCTGTTTGTGGTAAAACGAAGCCATATAAGCCTTCAATAAACACTACATATCCTATCCCTATGGCGCGAGGTAGTGTATTATAAGGTTGAGCTTATTTTTGATCTTAATGATCCATAGTCTTAAGGTGGACTATGAGATAGACTTGATGGATCACCTACGTGAGTGTAAAAGGTTGGTCACCTTTTTATGAAAGACTTGGGTCATCTTTCTAGAGCACTCATGAGACCCAAGGTTTGTGTGCATGATCATAAAAGCACTTTGAAGTATCGCGGAGGTTGCTTAAAATCAAGGATACGGTATGGGTTGTGGGGGTCTCAACTTATGTCCATCTAGTTCAAGAGTACTTTACTTTTTGGATATTTGTTGTTGCCTCATATCACTACGTATCAATTCAAATCGAAAGATATTGACACTTAAGTACATGTTCCTTCCTTTTGCCCAAAATTGTTCTATTCTCTATCTTTGCATTAGTGGGGGATTGAAGGATAATTCCTTCTTAATTAATGCAAAAATTAAAAACTCTCATAACTTTCTCTAATAAATTTATGTGAACATCCGTAAGTCATAAGAGTTTGTAGGATGTGAGAGTTATTACTTTATAAATGTACATTCATTCAAATGACGATTAAATGTAACTTTGTGAATGAAGAAATATTTAGAAGTCTTGAAAGTTAATAGCTTTTATGACTCTGTCATTAATTCGAGAGTAATGTTACATTACGTACATTAACTCTATGTATCTTCTTTCGCTTTTTTGATGGAT
Source organism: Capsicum baccatum var. pendulum (assembly GCA_030864225.1). NCBI lineage: Eukaryota > Viridiplantae > Streptophyta > Magnoliopsida > Solanales > Solanaceae > Capsicum > Capsicum baccatum. The sequence goes on along the minus strand of JAQZCD010000195.1, from coordinate 109,303 downwards.
GAAACGTAAATGATTACCTATTTAAGGAACATCATTTGAGAACTAAAGAAGAAAAAAACATAGGAAATAAAATACTCTCCCCCTTCATCAATTCTCTACCGTAATCTTGACTTCCTATTCTTTGACAATTTTGGGCAATTGATTTGGGCAACCTCCAAACTTCCAGCCACGAGTGCACGTGTTTGGAAGTAGCTGTGTAACCTTGAGGAGCGACCGGCTAGAAGGATTTGCACCGGAGTCGGGCCGAAATCGCTTTCAAGACAGTAGCTTGCCACGACACAGTGTTTGTGACAACTCTCTTACTATCATTAATTTCATGTCCATATCAATATTGTAGCATTTTTTCCAACAACAACAAAGAAATTCATGAAATTAATCCTTTGTATGGAAAACTTTCTCCCACATGTATGATTTTAGAAGAAATAATGTAATTTCGTAAGTACTGCAATATTTTTACCGCTTGTAGTTTTTACTTCTCAGGCACTTTGACAAATTAAATCCAAACTTAAACAACAAAGAAAGAGTGGCATTTAACATTTGTACAACTATATTCTCCAGCTACTTCTCCAAAATGACATCAACAGCAACATATCTAGGGAGAATAGAATGTACGCACATCTTAGATCTCTCAGAGGTGGGGCAGAAAGGTTGTTTCTGATAGACTCTCGACTCAAGATAAAAACAGTCTAGAAAAAGATGTAATGTAAGGACAAGCGACAATAAATTGTGACAAAAAAAATAGATAGTAGCAGAACAGTACTATGATGATGCTACAATCAAACTACCCAAAACAATAGATAGTAACATAAATCGAATAACAAAAGATTTAAATGGCATCATTTCATCAAAATGTATATCTTATATTAGCCAAATAGCTAGAATTTTCTATGGTAAGGTTAGTGGAGAACAACAATTTGTGTAATCTTGATACTGACATATTATATCAATTACATTGTTAATCAGTGTAAACATTTTTGAAGACACATTCTCCTATTATGATATAAAGAGAAGTCCAAAAGAGATTTCTAGTACTACATACATTTATGAGTCTATTTATAGACTTGAGTTAAGATGAACTAAAAAATGAGCTAAGAAGTGAATCATGTATCCAGCTCATTGACAACTCATTGTAACTAACTAATCTTTATCTAACAACCTCTAACAACCTTCAACCACCTATACAACTGACTCATCAATCGGCTAACTAACTAACTACTCCTATCAGTAATACACATCAATGGAACAGGTAGTCGTGGATGTGTCAGTGTATGTAGTAGTCAAAATAGTTATTTTTAATTTCTCCATTTAGCTAGCATTTAATCATAAATTTCGATCAGATTTAAAAGTTTATCTTAAACTATTAGTTTGGTCATAAAATTTTACCAAATTTCAAAAATTACAACTTTAGTAACTTTAATTTTCAAGTTACGAATTTCAGCTTCAAAATCTATAGCTAAACGGGAGATAATCTTGATCACCAAGAATTAGATGTTATTTTATAAAGGACTTTTAATTCATCAAATGTAAAGTACCTCAAGAAATCCAAGCCCTTTTGTCTTTTTGATGAATATTTTGTACTCTACATTCTCAACAGTTTTGTTTTTTATGGAAGCAAACATGAGTTATTTCTCATTTCCTTCTCCCTTAATTATACTCATTTCTTTCAAGGTTTTTTAATTAAAAATGAAAGCAAAATTGTGAAAGATCCAAAATTTGGTCTAGAGGAAACTATTATATTTAGTGATTCATTGATTTTGTCTATCCCTTTTTTCTAGTAATGAGGCTGGCGTATTCCAAATTTAAACGTTATCTGTTTTGTATTAAAAAAGTGATTAGGAAAAAAAAGAGAATAGTACCTCAGAAGAGAAGAGTCTTTATTGATAAATAAAATGTCTAGATTCATCATTATGGTACATTAATGAATTTCTTAGTTTTCAAACAGATTTATACATTATTATTTTGAAAAATTACACGATAAGTATGATATGTTAAGCATTTTATAGCTTATGATTCTAGTATCATAGCAGGAAAACTATGTATAATTGTCATGACTATGATTAATGGTTTGTCATATTATGGTATGTATGATGGACATTATAGAAAAAAAATTAAAAACTTTTGTTTAGGCCCGAGGACCGATTTTATTAATTGTAAACAAAAAGAAAAAATATAAGTATAAAAACATAAATACCAATCGTTTTGAAAGTAATTATACTTTCTCCTACTTTTTTAATTATTTTATTCTCTCTACCTATTAATATACATAACATAGCCACATATACATAGCATTTCATGTATATGTTGGGATTTTTGTAATATATTTAACGAGTTGAAATTTTTTGTAATATTGAAAAGATAAATTGTATATTTATGTAATTTTTAGAAAATATAATGGTCAGATGCCCTATCCACCAAATCCAAGCCCAAAGAAGGTCGGTCCAAAACAAAAATGGCCTAGGTTTCCTAATTTGTTCCTATATCTAGAAAGTGCAAGAGAGCACTCAGTATTCTTTCTCTTGATTAACTTTATCCGCGAAAAGATGTCAGCGTATTGTCGGAGGAATTTTCAACTGTTATGACTCATTTTGTGGGCCATTTTTAAACTTGAGCTATGCTTAATATTGTTGAAGCTCTGTCTGTCGCCTTCACTGTCACCTGGTAAGCCTTCTCTCCCCTTTATTTATTTATTTATTTATTCCCAACTAATATTTATGTCATCAAATATTAATGTTATGTGTTCATTGGACGAGTGAAAGAATATAACTTATTATTTTATGTATAAATAACATAAATATCAATCCTTTTGGAAGTAATTATAATCTGTTCCATTTTTTTTAATTATTTTGCTCTCTTTATTAATATACATAATATAAACGACATATACATAACATTTTATGTATATGTTGGAATTTTTGTAATATGTTTAGGGAGTTGGGCGTTTTTGTAATATTGAAAACATAAATTGTGTTTTGTGTATTTTAGTTATTTTATTTGTGGCCCAATTAATGTAAAGCCGATAACTAATATTTAATAAAGAATAGATCTCGTTGGTACACTGACTATTTGATGGATGGAAAAGATGAAGTCTTAATTAACCTCTATAAATTGATCCATCAACCGCCCATTAGGGTAACCACATATACTTTTTAATTTTTGTTGCCGCATATTTTTTACAATCTTTCCATCACTGTCAGCGGCAGCAAAGTAAAGATAGGACAAGACTATAAAAATATGATTAGCGATTAACGCTTCTGTTTTTCTCTGAAATTATGTCTTTCGTACCAGGTATGTTATTATGTAACGTCTCTCTCGGTAAAATTATCATGTTTAAAATCTTGGCATGTATTAAGTTTCACTTATACTCTAGCATTAAAAGTTGAAAGAAAAAAGTGCACTTTCTGAATTTGTCATATTTTTATACTTGTCAAAATCAATTTGACAGAAACAAGTATGCTAGCTTCACAATATCTGGACAGTTTGTTGTTTAATTTCTGATGAGAGGAATTTCAACAATCAACTAATACTTAACCATATATGGTGCTTAAATAAAGATAGGTAATTAATAATTGAAAAATTAAGTGAGAGACGCTACCCCAATTAATTACTATGGGTAGTATCACATTTTTGATGAATTACATACATTCATTAGTATATATTTTTAGAGTCTATTTGGATTGACTTATTTAAGAGTTTAAGGCAAATTTGCTATTAAGATTTTTATGATATTAGGATAAAATAAAAAAGTACTTTTAAGCCTATTGTAATTCTTTTAAGTTAGAATAACTTATGATTTTTGATTTATGCCAAATGCTATAAGCTCGTCCAAACTGACTGTTGTTTTATCTCATATCACAAGCATGCAAGATAAAATGAAAAAATTAAACTGAAGTTATTACTAAATATTTAAGTAAGCCTTATAGCAAAATATCATTCACCTTTTTACCCTTTTAAAATAGAGTTAACACCTGAGAAAATATTTATTTAATTATTTTTCTAATTTTTAGGATTTTAAAATTAATCAAATTTTATGTATTAAATCCTTCTCTATTTAAAATATATAGAAAATTTACCAAGGCAGGCCCTCAAACTTGGCACAATTTGTAAATTAGACACTTTATTAACTTTTATCAAGTTCAAGTATTTATTGTTGAAATTTTATTTAAATTAAATTAATAATTATAAGAGGGATATTTTTAATGCAATGTCTTTTAAATAAAAGGTTGTATACTTTTATTGTTTCATTAGCACCTGCTCTATTTAAGTCCTACATCCTCTTATTTCTAAGTATCTTTTAAAGAAACTTTTTATAGATTCTTTCTTTACAATTTTTTCCAAAAGGATATTTTCTTCATCCAAAAGATGAAGTTCATATTCTTGCTTTCCAATAGGATTTTTTCACTATTTGCTTAGTGCAGAAATTTGTAAGCTTATCATATCCACTAAAACATAGTACAGTCCCATAGCAATTTCATAGAGAATACGGAGAAAATATTGTTTTTAAATTATTGAAAAATATATTTCAAGAATACAAAAATATATGAAGAAAAACACAAGATAAAGGTTTGACAATATGTACAATGAATACAAGATTTGAGGGTTGAAACATGTGTGAAACGAACATAGAATTAAACGTTTCACATGTGTTTCAAGTCTCAAATCTTGTGTTCGTTGTTCATATTTCAAACCTTCATCTTGTACATATTTTTGTTCTCTTGGAACATATTTTTCAACATTTATCTGATCACTCGTTAAGTTAAAGGGTCTAATTTTACTAACTGTGTAGAGTTTGATAGACTATCTTGGTATTTAGTCTTAAAATTTTTAAAGCAATTAAGATTTTAATGACCTTTTAAGAAATAATTATATGTTGAATAAAATTGTACTTATAATGCAAAACAACCTTATTTTTCCTTTAATTTTGATAGGTCTTTCTTAGTTTGATGGCATAACAATATCTTAACAACCAATTACAAATAAAAAAGTGTGTTTGTGATATGATATCAATTTATTAGTGCCAAAACAACCAATAATAAACTACAATACGAAATCATAAGTGTTACTTGTTTACGCGAATAACTTATACAATATGTTCTAATCTATTATACAATTTATAGTTCATTGCGTATTCGTAATGCTAATATTTATATTATCTGGTAATTCATGGACAGTATAATAATACAAATTTTATAATAATTAACATGAAATATCTATAATGCTCATGTAGGAGCAAAAAACCATGTTGCCAGCCTTACACAACTGATTGAAAGAAAGAAAGGCTAAGGTTTACAATATAATCTGAAAAGCATAAAACTGACTAAACCAAAAGTAGGCTATATATACATAGCCAATAACCTAAAGGTCCATAAACTAAAGGCCCAATAACATATGGGCTAACATCCCCCCTCAAACTCACAATGCAACAGCAATAAGCATTGAGAGTTTGTCACACAAAAAACGAAATCGAGACGCCGACTGAGCCTTCGTAAAAAGGTCAGCAATCTGCAAAGACGATGGAACAAAAGGAAGCGATATGGTCCCGAGCTGCAAATGATGACGGGTGAAGTGACAATCAATCTCAATGTGCTTCGTACGCTCATGGAAGACAGAATTCTTTGCAATTTGTACCGCACTTTTATTATCACAATGCAGGGGAGTAGGCATAGAGATGTGAACCCCCATATCTGCAAGAAGCCAACGTAACCAAATAATCTCACATGTAGTCACAGCCATGGCACGATACTCAGCCTCCGTGGAAGATCTAGAGACAACATCTTGTTTCTTGCTCTTCCACGAGATTAAAGAGTCTCCAAGAAACACACAAAAACCAGTGGTGGATTTACGATCATTGCGATCTCCATCCCAATCAGCATCACTATAGGCTCGCAACTCGAGAGATGACGTCGAGGGAAACAAGAGATTCTGAAACTGAGTGCCACGAAGATACCAGAAAAAAACACCCAATTACCAGCCTTACACAACTGACTGACCGAAACAAGATTTAAAGCAAGTTTGGGAATGTAATAAACATCAGAGAGGACAATGTGAGGGGTAGTAACAGAACCAACACCCTCGACTGACATAGGTACAGCACTCGCGGACATAACAGAGATTGGTGAAATGGATGACAAAGAACCAAACAATGACAAATGAGGGGACATGTGATGAGACGCACCAGAATCCAATATCCACAAGGAGGAAGGAATACCTGAGGTACTAGAAGAAACTGAACCCGAATGAGACATAGATGCTGACATGGCCGTAGGATTAGAAACGAAGAACTGTCTGAACTGTTCGAAAACCTGGGGATCCAACGCAGAAGGTGGCATAGTGCTAACAGACTCAACATCTACAGATGGTGCAGCAGAAGCGAACTGTGGAGGACGAGATGACCATGGAGGAGCACCAGAGGAGCGTGACGGAGACTTTTGCTGCCCATATTTCTGTTGCTGCCCAGATTGAGGCTGTTTGACCTTGTTAAGTAACAACGGACACTGAGCCTTCCAATGATTTTTCTGTTTGCAGAATGCACACTCATCAAATGCAACTTTAGGAGATTGTCGAGTCTGAGTACGTGGTGGCCTAGACTGATCAGTTGAAGCAGCAAACACGACAGGAGTAGTAGTTACTTTAGACCCTTGAACCACTTGAGACTTGATACGAGTCTCCTCTGCAATCAGTTCATGAACCACAGAATCAACAGTAGGGAGGGGAGATCGATGAAGGATTGTTCCACGTAGGCCCTCAAAGTCAGAACGTAGTGCCATCAAAAACTGAACCAAGCGTTGCTCTTCCCGTCTAGCAATGTACGGCCCAAAACCTTTTAACTCTGCAGATTCAGTAAGTGCCAATTGATCCCACAAATCCGACATGGCAGCATAAAAATCTTGAATACTGAGGTCATGCTGTTGAAGAGCACGGATATCATACTCCAACTGGTACTGTTTAGCAAAATTAGACTGAGTGTACAGTCTTTCCAAATGATCCCAGACCTCCTTTGCTGTGTCATACTTAGCCAATTGCATACCAATTGACTGAGTTACAGAATTGTTGATCCAAGTGATAATCTTGGAGTTATTAGTTTCCCATAAGTCCACCAACAAATCAAAATTTTCAGTTTTATCATCGATAGGTCTTGGTTTTACTCCAGTGATATAACCCCACATATTCTTCCCACGAAGAAAATTCTTCATGACATAACTCCAATAGGCATAGTTCTTACCATCTAATTGAGTACTAATGGACTGGAGAGAATCATCCTTTCCAGTCATTGTAAACACAGCAACACACAAATAATTCAAAAAATAAAAAGATGCAAAACCCTAGGTTGAACAATTCCGAACGAACAACAATGGCAGCAAGCAAAAGAACGAAAGACGAACAATACCAGACAGCAAACGAAGACAGCAAACGAATACAGCAGCACCTCAAAAAATAAAATTTGGGGCTCCGCCCCGAACCCCGGACGGGGGCGCGCTGCCCCCCGTACCCCCCAGCGAACTCACCGCGGAGTTCGATCCGCGCAGTAGGTGCCTGCTACAAAATCTTCAACCAACAAATCAAAGGACATGGATCGAACTAGCTCTGATACCATATTAATAGAACTTTATTGAAAGAAAGAAAGGCTAAGGTTTACAATATAATCTGAAAAGCATAAAACTGACTAAACCAAAAGTAGGCTATATATACATAGCCAATAACCTAAAGGTCCATAAACTAAAGGCCCAATAACATATGGGCTAACACATATTTTCCAATAGTTCATTAAGGTTAACAAAAGGAGGAACGACTAATTGGCTATATTTCTTTGTTAGCCTCAATGAACCATTGCAAAAAACAAACACAAAGCCATGTAATTAGGAATAAATATGTTCATTCTCTGTTGGAAAGTGCGAGCTTTTTTTACTCGACAACGATGACTTGGTTTGGTGATCGGTTGAATACTAGCATGGAAAAAGGGGGAACTTTTTGAACCAGATGCAAATGGAGCGTTCTAATGATGGGTTACTTGAGAGCATGTTGAACCCGACCCGTTTGAATGATGGGTTGCTTCAGAGCATTTTGAACGTGACCAGAATGACTTGTTTGAATGATGGGGCTGCGAGCTTTTCTAACTCGACTACGATGCAAACCTGTTTGGATGATGGTGGTGGGAGCTCTTCTAACCCGATTCCAACCCAGACCTGTTTAGAAAAGTTCCTATCACCATCAACCAAATGGGTCTTTATCGTAGTTGGGTTAGAAGAGCTTACAGCCCCATCATTCAAACGGGTTGTTTTGGTCGCGTTCAAAATGCTCTAAAGTAACCCATCATTCAAACGGGTCGGTTCAACATTCTCTCAAGTAACCCATCATTAGAACGCTCTATCTGCTTCTGGTTCAAAAAGTTCCCGCCTTTTTCCATGCTAGTATTCAACCTATCACCAAACTGGGTCATCGTTGTTGAGTCAAAAAAGCTCACACTTTTCTTTCATGATGGCCTCAATAAATTTCTCATTAAATAATTTTTTTTCATCAATCTCACCCTATGGAAAAATAAAGGTTGACTTTGTGACATGGAGGGTTGCACTAATCTCCTCGTCATGAGGTCTACGCCCTGTCAAAGCAACATTGTCCAATACCGTTGGACCTATTATGCCTAAGTTGAAGTGGAAAGTGTTACCTGATTGTATTTGTGGTTAGTGTAAAGAATACAATTTTTGATTATAAGAGGAGATAGTTGGATCATTGTATTAGTGTTTATTTTTGATAATAAGAGAAGATGTCCCTCGTCTGGTTAAAATTTCCATGACTTTTTATTTTTGTTGTATTATTTTGAGGGCAGGTATGCTTGATCCATACTGTAAGGGCCTCCATCACTTTGTGGTAATTCCTCCAGGGTAAAGAAGTTGTTGTCTTGATTGTGGATGTCAGTTGGCCAACGCATCTGCAAGTTGATTAACTTCGCGATAACAATGTTTGAATTGCCAATTAATGCTCTGGGCAAGTTTTTGAGTTCTACTGATAGGAAGAATTTGGCCATTTAGCATGTCAATAATTAATAAACAGAATCAGAGTTTTTAGATTATGAACTCTGTAACATGAAATGAGAAATAAGAAAGAAAAGAGGAAATGCAGAGAAGAAGAAGAGTGGGAGTCTTTTCATTGATTGAATCTTGTCAATGTGTGATACATAGAATGTTTAGCATCTATATAAAGTCGATTATAGAAGAGTACTTCAATAACTTAATTAGTTACAATACACATAGTTAGTTATTAACTGTTTTTCAAAAAATAGTTAACACTGTCTCAACAGTGTTTTCTTCAATGGCTCAGTTGATATTCCTTCTTTCAACACTCCCTCTCAAGCTAGGTAATCCCAAATAGATTAAGCATGCCTATCTTGGATAACAAGTGTTCATATTTGAGCCCTATTGAGACCCTTAGTTGACTGTTACTAGTCCTTGATTGAGTTTCCCCCTTATGAAATGACACTCTATTTCAATGTTCTTGGTCCTTTCATGATACATAGGGTTGGATGCAATTTGCATGGCAACTTTCTATTATTATAGATCTTAGCAGGTTGTTTAACATCAATCCCAATCTTCTTTAATAGTCCTAGTAACCAGACAAGTTTAGCCATAGTTGCAACAATGCTTCTATATTCATCTTCATCTGAACTCCTAGAAATAGTGATCTTAGATTTCCAAGAAACAATAGATTCTCCTAACTTCACAAAATATCTGGTAACAGAGCTTTTTGAGAATGGACATGATGCCCAATCTGCATCACAGTAAGCTGGGACTCAAACATTTGATTGACTCGACATTAACACTTCTTGTCCGGGTTTCTTCTTGATGTGCTTAACTAGTCTAATAGTTGCATCCATGTGAGATGTTTTTGGTTGCTGTAAGACTTGACTGAGAGTTTGGACACTATAAGCAATGTATGGCCTGGTCATTGTGAGATGCAACAATTCCCCTATGAGTCTCTGAGAAACATGCATATTTATTGGTGGATCATTGACTTCATGCTTATTCTTATAGACATGATCATCATATTCTTCAGTAGTCAGCTTGATGTTTTTATCAATAGGTTTAGCAGTTGGTTTAGCAGCTACAAGTCCCAACTTATACATAAGTTCTAATATATATTTTCTTTGATGCATCAAAATACCGTCCTTTGATCTTGCAAATTCAATTCCCCCAAAAAATTTGAGTTCATCCAAGTCTTTCATCTTGAAAGCTTGCTGAAGTTTTCCTTTAGTATCTTCAATCAATCTTGGTGTCTCCTGTGATTAACGTAGCATCTACATAGACTAAGACAATAGTAATACCATCTACATAGACTAAGACAATAGTAATACCCTCACTGATCTGCTTTATGTATAAAGAATGATCTAGTTGGCTTTGTTTGAATTCTATTTTGATCAAGGGTTCAAATAACTTAGCACTCCACTGCCTAGGAGCCTTTTTAAGACCATACAGGGATTTCAAGAGTCTACACACTAGTTTTTTCTGCCCTTGGCTCTTGAATCCCTGTGAAAGTCCATGTAAATCTCCTCATTAGATCAATTTGTAGAAATGCATTATAAACATCCATTAGATGTATGAACCAATGCCTTTGAGCTGCAATAGTAATGATTTTTCTCACTATTTTCATCATCATAACAGGTAAGAATGTCTTTTGAAAGTCAATACCCTCTTGTTAACTATAAAATTTAGCAACCAATCTAGCTTTGAACATTTATACCTCACCATTAGCTTTGTTCTTCACTTTAAAGATCCATTTGCAACCTATAGGTTTGTTACCTTCAGGTAGACTAGTGATCACCCAAGTTTGATTCCCTTCAAGTGTATCAATCTGATTTTTCATTGCTTCTATCCATCATGGATCTTTCACAACTTTATTGTAAGTGGCAAGTTCAGTAGTAGTAGATGAATTTTCTATGTATGTTTGGTACTTAGGAGAAAGTGTATCATAGGTCAAGTATTTTCCCAAAGCATAAGGTTGTTCCTGAAGAATATTGAGAGACACAAAGTCCTTGAGCCATAAAGGAGCCTTTCTAGTTCTGGTGGTCCTTCTTGGAGCTACTTGTATCCGATCCTCAACATGAGGTATGTTTAGTGTTTGATCCTAATCAATCTGCACTTGTATAGTATATTCTTATACCCTGAGATCATTAGATTCATCTGGTGGTCTTTAAACAGTTGATGTATCATGTGAGAACATCGTGTCCGGTATATCCATATCTGACCAATTAACTAAGATCTCATTGAGTTTGGCAGCTATGAGATGTTGAGTTTCAAGAGCTCTTTTTTTTTAGGGGAAGCACATTTTTTCCGACGTTGATATCTCTGTTGACCAAAAACACTTTGATAGCATGATCATAAAGTAAATAGTCTTTATGAGTTTTAAAATAGCCCATTAAAATACATTCTCTTGTTTTGGATTGTAGTTTATCTGATTGTTGCACTATCTTAGCATAGCATAACCAACCAAGAGTTCTCATATGAATAATAGTAGGTTTCTTTCCATATAATTTCTCATATGGAGATATGTGATCTAGTATAGTTGTAAGCAACCTGTTGATGATACACAGCTTCTTTAACACACAAATCCCAAAATTTAATAGGCATTGCACCTTGAAATCTTTAGGGCCCTAGTGACTTCCAAAATGTGCTTGTGTTTTCTCTGAGCAACTCCATTCTGCTGAGGGTTGTAGGCACATGAGGTTTGATGAATGATGCCTAACTTTGTGAAAAAACTATGACATATTGAGTTCACAAACTCAATTCCATTATAAGACTCATACCCTATAGTTGTTGGATTAGAACTAAAAAATCCAGCAGTTTCACCCAAAGTTTTTGACTTTCATCACTGATTGCCATAACATATGCTTGGTTAATGGTTTGCAGAGTATTCATAAGCAATATTTGGCTTCTTTCCTGAACATATGATTTATTTAACCCCATCAAGAATTGAAACAACTTTAATTTCTAAAGATTAGCAACATAATCTTTTGAAGTTTCACAGTTCCTATAAATCTTTCAATCTTGAGTAATAGAGGGATACAAAGGTTGTTCCTTGAGATAGAGTAGCAATTTCCTTATGGAAATTGAAGGTTCTTGACCCATCAATCTTGTTAAATCTCTCACAGATATCACTCCAAACTACCTACGCACTAGTTGCATACATAATTCCTCAAAGCAGGCTCTGAGCCAATGCACTCATGATCCAAGAGAGAACAATACCATTCATTCTTTCCCAGTGGTTACCCATTTTAGAGGAAAATTTATCTTTAGAACATGAACCATCTACCATTCTTAACTTGTTCCTTCCTAACAAGAAAAATCTCACGGATCAAAATCACATAGAAAAGTTTTTAATTTCAGTCAACTGAAAAGAAATAATCAACAAACCACTTACGTCTGAGGAATGCAAGAACAGTGGATGTTTATAGTCAATTCCAACTGAGTTTTGGGCTCCAGTTACACCATTTGCTCAAATCGAAGATTCCTCAACATTTGCACCATTGTTAGAAGTCATCACCATTGTTGTGAATTGATTTCTTAAGATTCTTGAAAGAGAATTCTGTGTTATCTCTTTTGTTTCAGAAGTTGTAATCGCGGAAGAAAAACTTAATATTGAAGATGAACAAATCAAAAATTGACTCCTCTGATACCATCAACAAAATTAGAGTTCTTGGATTATAAACTCTTTAACATGAAATGAGAAAGAAGAAAGAAGAGAGGAAATGCAGAGAAGAAGAACAACAGAAATTTTTTCATTGATTGAATCTTGTTAATGTGTGATACATAGAGTGTTTAGCATGTATAAATAGTTAATTACAAAGATTCTATAAGCTAAACTGCTTAACTAACTTAATTAGTTACAATACACATAGTTAGTTATTAACTGTTCTCCGGACAGTGTTTTCTTCAATGACTCAGATGATCTTTCTTCTTTCAACAATTAATCTTGAGTCTCCTTCCAAAATAAGGTTACATATTCCATTTTGTGTACACCATTTCAGCCCCTGTAAAGTAGCCTTGGCTTCATCTGTATTGCTACTATCATTTCCCAAGGATGGTGCAAAATCCATAACAATATTACCATAAGCATCTCTACAGATACGTCTTGCTCCTGTCGGATGCTATCAGTGTTAAGTTAAAATAAAGTTCAGTTAGGTTTGTCCCTATTCACAACTAAGCAATCAATTTTCATGGTTGGTTGGTCACATGTTTTGAAAAATATATTCGCTAAAACAAATTGTTAAATTTTAAGAAAATGAATTTTCTATAAAAATAGTGAAAACAAGTCATGTGTGTAGCCATTCCACATGGGTCTCCTCCCCACCCCTGACCCACCACCATAACCCCTCCACTCCGTAGGATTTTCCTACATTATGTATAAATGTTTAAGAAATAATAGTTTTCTTCTACTTAACAAACATTAAAAATAAGCAAGAAAATCAGTTGAAAAAGTAACGAACGCATGTTCAAACTATCCATAAACTAACAAATCATGTTCAAATTAACCATCAATAAAGTAAGTTCGAGTAAATAACAAAACATATTTTAGTCCATTAAAGATGTCTATGACAACTTCACATTCCCAAGTCAATTATCTTTTGTTTACAGTCTGCCCCACTAGCCTCTGCTTGAGTAGATAGAGAATGAACCATGCCTTTCTTTCAAATTAGAGATTCCGCTCCTAGTTCGTCCTATGCAGCTTCCAAGGGGGATATTTTATTTTTCAAATTGATTTCTTGTTCCTCAATTGCTCTTATTCATCTCCGCTTTTTCTAGGCTTCCTTCGACTTTGAAATAGAAACATCAATTTGATTGTGCTTGAGATCATTGTAACACTCCTGGCTTTTATTAATCTTATCCAACAGGTTTACCTTCTTGTCAACCTTACTAAAATAGTCATCCTCCCTCCTCTTTGCTTGCGGGAAATTTGTGAACAGGGATGGAAGATTTTTCTCCAGCTTCTCCAAAGCATGTGCTTTCTCAACCGAGAGATTGGTTGATCCTGCATATATAGGAAGGCTATCTATCATTAGTACTTCAATCATGAGGTAATTACATATCCTCCTTATTCAAAGAAATTTATTGAGTACATCGAGGCTTCAATTCCCAAATTATTCGCCAATACCTGGCCATGAAATTTCAAGTTGGGAATTGAAGCCTCGATATGGTCAATACATTTCTTTGAATAAGGAGGATATGGAATTACCCCATGATTGAATTAGTAATGATAGATAGCCTTCCTATATATGATGGATCACCCAATCTCTCGATTGAGAAAGCACATTCTTTGGAGGAATTGGAGAAAAATCTTCCATTGTTGTTCACAAATTTTCATCATGCGAAGAGTCTGGAGGAAGACTATTTTAGTAAGGTTGCCAAGAAGGTAAGCGTGATCGATAAGCGTACTGAAAGCCAGGAGTGTTACAATATCTCAAGCACCATCTCATTGAAATTGATGATTCTATTTCAAAGTCGAAGGAGAGCCTAGAAAAAGCAGAGATGAATAAGATCGCAATTGAGGAACAACAAATCAATTTGAAAAATTAAATTCCCCTTGGAATCTGCAATGGAAAAACTAGGAACGGGATCTCTAATTTTAAAGAAAGACATGGTTGATTCTCCGACTACTCAAGCAAAGTCTAGTTGGGCAGACTGTAAGCAAAAGATAATTGTCTTGGAAATGTGAAGTTGCCAAGACATCTTTAATGGATGAAAATATGTTTTGTTATTTACTCAAACTTACTTTATGGACGGTTTGTTTGAACAAGAGTTTGTTACTTTTTCAACTGATTTTCTTACTTATATTTTAATGTTTGTTATTAGTGAAATATATTATTTCATATACATTTATACATAACGTAGGCAAATTCTATGAGGTGGAGTGTATGGGTTGTGGGGGGTGAGGAGGAGTCCCATGTGGAACGCCACATACACAACATGGTTTCCCAATTTAGTCTAGACCTAGGTTGATATATATCGCTCCTCCTAGGCGTAATATGTTGCAGCTGTGGCATTATTTATGTTATCTCGTTATCTTTCGTATGTGTTCTAGTATTGGATCAACTTCTGGTTTTGTATTTTTTGTTATAGTTCATGTGTAATATGTTTGTAAATATTTTTGAAATTAATAAAAGTAAATTATCAAAAGAAGTGCTAATTTTTCATTTGTAAGTTTGTAAAATTAGATCTTGACACCCCAAAAACAAGCTCATAGGGAAGAGGATTGCCCAATCCTCGGGGGTCCAACATTGGGTGAGATGGGTCATGCTTTGATACCATCTTAAAATTAGGTTTTTGGCCTAACTCACACCCAAAAAGCTAGCTCATAGAGAGGAGAATTGCTCAAGCCTTATAAAGAGAACACACATCCCATTAACCACCAATGTGGAACTTTCTCTCTTTTTTAAGCACCCCACCTCACGTCCATACCTAGTTAACTGAAGCATGGATGAATTTCTTAACTCGGGGGGCCCAACATTGGATGAGCTGAGCCCTTCTCTGATACCAGAAGATGTAAAATCACTAGTAGGAAAAGATAATCTGGTTTGCTTAGCTAAAGGGCAAAGTGTACATTTATTTAGAGCTTCTACAACTTTTGTTATTCTGCAAGATGTTCAAAATCCTTAAAACCTATGATGCTGGATTACTAAGCCTCCTGTGCCAAAGTGTGCAACTAGTAAGTGCAACTTCTACAACCATTTAAGAAAGTCTTTATCTTGCATTTTCATTTCTCACTTGCCAATCACTTTTAAAGATGTAAAGTCTATCTTCTTTCCTACCAATCCCTTTTACATTGCCACTGAAGAGGTCCTGAAACACAGATAAGTTAGGGTAAAGGGAAACAAAACAAGATAGTGCCTTGGTTATTCTAGCTACTGCTAGCAAATTAAGCTTGAATTCTTGAACAAAGAGGACATCCTTGATCAGTTTATCTAAAAATATGTAAGCTTCTCCAGTGTGGCATATATCAACTTTAGCTCCAGTAGGTAGATGCAGCTTATTTATATGACGTTGAATGATCCCATGCCCATCCTTGAGTAATTGTTTGCTTGCAGATACATCATGAGTAGCTCCTGAATCCACAATCCTACTTTGAGAACATGTTTTGGACAAAAAACAAGTGGTAATACCTGTCATATTGGTTTGTTTCAGATCCTTAGTGTCTTTGTTCAGCATGTTCATGATCAGACTATATTCTCCTTCAGTGAAAGCATGACCCTTAGCCATTTGTGGAGTGCTCATGGCATGACTAGTGGTTACCACATTAGCTTGTCCAGGAACCACATTTCTTGTATTAGATTGTGCATAATTAACCTATGATTCCACTCCATTGTTACAAGTCAAGTGGTGACCAGATTCTATATTACCAAATCCTCCAGAATTGTATGATCTATGGTCGTTAGCATTGTACCCTAATTTTTTTTTTGCTTCCAATCAGTGAAATAACCTATTAATTTGTAGCAAGTTTCCTTGGTGTGACCTGTGAAATGACTATATTCACATTTCCTAGAGATGTTCAAAATCCTTAAAACCTGTGACTATATTCAGCTTCTATATTCACTTGCATTCTCCAAATAGATGTTTAGACTTCTCTCAATCTTGGAGAAATAAGACAAAACACAGTGTTATACTACTGCATCAACAACGGTTCTTTCTATTTGCTTCAACATCAAAGACATCATTTTTTGGTAAAGTATTACCCAAAATTCACAGTTTGATTGAAGAGCCACGATTGGGGAGCAAACAGACGAATGCTTATCCAAGTGTATAGACAACTTCAGCTTTGGGTGATGCATGCTGAAATTGTGTTAGCTCCACCAGTATTTTAATTGTTGTAGATTCTTTATGCAATCTCGAGGGCTTGATGAGTATTCTTTTCAGTATGGGATATTTGGCTAGTAAAATCTTGATAAGTTGCATCACAGGTTTTGAGCCTGTAGAATTTGCTACGTTTAACTTTTCTGACGTGATTAAATGTGACATCGATAAATTCTTGCACTTTAAGATTATCATGGTAATCTACCACCTCAGGAATATTAACAAAGACCTATCTAGTCTGTAGACTTGGACGAGTATAAAAAGACACGATTTTAAGTTTATGAATACTAAATGACAAGCCTTTTTTGCTTAGTGGATTCAAGATACATTATTTATACATGTTAACTAAATTTCTTAATATAACAAACTTTAAGCGGAATCTATTGAATTTTGTTGAACCCGTAACTTCAAATATTGTAACTTCACCCCTGGTCTTGAAGCTTGCGACACGGATATGACCAAGTAGAAAATTAGCATACAGCTATCCACAACATTAGGCAAAATACAATGTTATACTACTGCATCAATAGTCGTATTTCTATTCGCTTCAAAATCAAAAACATTGTTTTACGGTAGGGTCAACTGGACATTAAACTTGACATGGAAAAAGCTTACGACATGCAACTGGACTGTCTTAATTGCTGTTATGAGAAGGTTTGGGTTTGCAGAAAAAAGGATAGAGATCTTCTTTGGAGATCTATCTCAAAGTTTGGTACTCATTGTCGATAAATGGTGTCAAGAGATGTTTTTTTTTTTCCATTTTCTACTAGAGTAGTTAAACAAGGGGCTGTGGTACTATTATCAAGACTGTGCAACCAGCTATCATTTATTAATCAATATAAAGGGTCCGTCCTCCGGTGATGGTCTTGATATTGGTAATGATGTTGAGTTGGGTAATCCGTTCTTTCTACGATGTGGTCCATGATTCAGTTGAGCTAGAGTTGGTGAAAATAGGTGGATTGACCGGATTCAGGCTAAGGTTGTAATTCTCTGAGTTGCTCAAGTTTTGGCTATCAATAGTACTGTTTTCTGCCTTGGTGAGTTCTTGGTTATGTCTTGATACATTATGCCCTTTGGCAGGTGTGGATTTGATTGCTTGTGTCTTCAGTCGGTGGATTTCATTTCCATCAAAAAAATTATAGGGTACTTACATCACTCATGTTGCTTTTGCAGATGATGTGATGCTCTTCTCTTCTGCCAACGAAAAATCTCTAGAAGCTATTACAGGGTCCTTGTTCCAATATTGTATTTGAGGTTGTTATAAAGAATTTGTTGGATGATTGTATTATTGTGTATGTTTGATAATAAGCGAAGATGTCCCCCGCCTGCGCTTGAGCATTTCCACCTGGATAACGATACTAGCTGAATTTGATGGAGTTGAATTAAAAAGGCTTCCCTTTGATCTTTACACACACATAAACCAGTGCACCAAATTATCTATTTAGTTTAAGGGTGCCCAAACTATTATATAATATAATCCTTTTGTATGTATATATACATAGATATATATGTTTTTTCCGTAGTTAATAGATGCACGTGTACCCCAACTATCAACGTGGGTTTGCCTCTGCCTATTCTATTATAGTGATAGTTTTGTAGTAGAGAAGACACAAAAGGAGGTTAGATACAAGATAGAGGGTATATTAGGTGCCTAAATATCGTATAGATGTCATAGTTTAATTGTTTAATTCAAAGGTGTTAGAGTTCGTGCCCTACTGATTATCTTATTTTCGCCTAACTATTGCTTATCAATGGAACGGGTTGCCTGACGTATTCCAAGGAAGCAGTAAACCAGAAAGTAAAGAACACAGTAATTTTTACGTGGAAAACACCCGGCTCAAAAGGTGTAAAAAACCAGGACCTGCACCTCCACAGGATTTAATCCCAACTTCACTAAATAACTCTGAGCCTCAACAACGACTGATTACAAAACTCTTATAACCAACAAACAGGAATTATAAACTCTAATCCGTATAGCTCACCAACAAGTAATTATATACTCTAATTCCTTTGACTCAACAACTAGGAATTACAGACTCTAATTCCTAACTACACACACACCTCCCAAGGTATGCGTTCCTAAAGTCTTTGAGTTTTTTCCAACTCAAAGACTATCTCCTAATTCAGTTTATAACATATTGAAACTAATATTACATCAATAACTCAAACACTATGAACAACTCTAAATATCAAAGATAAAATTCTTAGCTGGATTCTATACTTAGGACCAGGTTCTTTAATGTGTTTCTTCAGTGATTGAGTAGCACTTCGTGAAGTCAATCTGTCGATTTTGCTTTTCTGCTTTGTAAGTGTGTGAATTACTCTGAATGATGCATCTTCTATTTAAGCACAACTCTCTAAAGAGTCATTCTTTATTTTAAACTCCTCTTTTAATCAAAACTCTCATTACATAGATTTCTACTTCAAGTGAGACTCCTTCTTCAATTCCAACTCTTGTCTCCTTAGTGTTGTAGTCAAACTTTAACTCTTTAAAACAACTTATCTTCAAGTATTTTACTCAACCACAACTTCTTCAATTTGTCACGTGATTAGTAGCTTGAGTATTTCAGATGCACTGAATTAACTCATATCAACTTGTTTCATTCATATTTCCATTCATCAAACTTCAAGGTTCCAACAAATTTCCCCTTTTTTATGATGACAAACCTCTTGTCTTTGTGCATTCAAATATCTTCACCTGTAGGCACTAAAGTATAAAATACTAGAATGAAACAAGTTAGTCAATGAGTTATAAACATTACACAACCTTCTTATCTTCCCCCTATTGGCATCATCGAAAAACTATTTCAATGCAATAATATAGTAGCCAAAGTGATTTGTTATGCTATTCATGGCCACTGGGGCTATCACTAAAACAATCAGACAAAGACTTTAGCCAACCTAATAATGTATTAAAGAGAGCAAAAATATGAGTCAAGTTAGCAAAGATAACCATTCCATTTAACTGACAGAGCATGTTCCACATTAAACCTAAGCTAGTATTGAACAAAGCAAAACAATTGAGCATTAAAAAAATACGGTATAAAAGTGGGACATAGCTAAGGATACAAATAGTGAGGAGCTGATGAGGAAGGTGGAACAGGTGATATCAACTGTGTCAATTGATGAATGACTTCAAAATTTTCATCCCTCTATCAATCAAGGTCAAGCTTGAAAGTCATGATCCTAGCCTTAAGGACCTCTTATTCCATTTCATGACTGTCTTGTGCATCTTCTAGTTCAGATTTTTTTTTCAAATGAGTGTTATCCCTCTTTATTGAAACAGGTAGAGCAACATGATTCATTTGTTCAAGAACATCTATTTTTTTTATAAGTCATACCTGATTTAGGACTGAGACATCCTAAAAAAATAACCAATTAGAAACTAAAAGAGAAAGCATGTCCCTTTTCATTCTTCAATGCCATATGCTGCATGTGATTGATGATCAAGCTTGGCAAATCCATAGTTGAAGGAACTGATATTTTGGTTGAGAAAGAAGAAGGAATTTCTGGTATAAGATTAACATATTTGTGCACACCCATTTGAAGAGAATCAAAGAAAGTTTGGTCAACAATTCATTAGCTTTATTAGACAATGAGAGGATGAAGTGTGTGGAATTGAACATGTGTGCTTAACTGTTGCAACATAGACAGCCTATGATTATGTCAGTGTAGAACATACCTGATAAAAAGAATTTTGTGGTCACAATTTCTTGCTTGTACCTATTTTTCTGCACAATCTAATATAAAATTAGGTTAGAAAAATCAAAAATTTAGAATTGGGACACACAACTAAATGTGAAATACTGAATAGAATAACTTTTTAGCTAATAAGATTAAAATGAAAAATGATTATTCTATTCAATCATTGAGGGGAGTTCATGCAATTTTAATCATACCCAAGTCTAACCTATTCGTTTCAAAATGCTCTCTACTTAGTGTCTTTGGTTCTTCTCCAGTCAATTAAGTAACCCACATAGTCAATATTTTTATAGCCCTCAAGAGTGAAATTGCTTTCCTTTGGATATCGTAGTCTCAAACCATTGATTCCCATGAGATATCTCAAGATTCTTTTGACAACACCAATTTTTATGAACTACTAACAAAATTACCAGCAACTTGTGTTGGTTTTATTGATGCATCCATTTCTTTATTTATTGTTCCCCCTATCAATATGCCCTCAGTCTGTACAACAGTTGACCCAGGTGGTACAACATGTTCCTGTGCATGCTCATCAGTTTCACAGTTATCCTCTTTTCTAATTTTTTTTTTAAAATTTTCCTTGCTTCCCCCTTACATCAGTACTACAAATCTGGCCATCTTTCAAATGATCCATTCCCCTTTTAAATGTTGTGAGTGAAATAAACTTTATTTTCTTCTAGTTTTATGCCTTCAGCAAGCTTTATTTATGCACAAATTTTTCTTGCCTCCTTTCACTCGCACCTGCAAAACAAATTAGGGGTTAACTTTAGGAACCCAGACAAGCTTGGCTCCTTTCTTATGAGTAAATGGATGAATCAGATTTCTTTTAGCCCATGCAGGCAACAGGTTACGTGACCTGTTTCTCTGACTAGGTTTAGTTATCCTTTTCTTGGTTTGAGATAGTTTATTTTCCAGATTTAGACTGCTGGATCTGCTTTTGGCAGCAACTGGACATTCAGTGGTTGGATGTCCAAGGTTTCCACAGATATAGCACAAGTCTTGATAAGCATCAAGACTTTTGTGAAAACCCAAACCAGCTTTTTCACTGTGATATTTTTCACTCAACTTATGAACAATTCTTGAGGAATTTGTCCACCCGTTTGCTCGTTCAAGGTCAAGTTTTAGTTTAGAGACTTCTTGACTCAGTTTATTCACCATTTCTGTTGCATTATTGCACTCTTCTTTGTACTTGACCAATTCAAGTTCAACTTTTTTTTGTTCTTTACTCTTGGTGTTTTTTTCTTTTTTAGAGAGTGTCAATTTTACAACTTCAGACTTAAGATCATTATTTGAAGAATTGATAACGCTCAATCTACAGATCGCATGGGAGTGTAAAGTGGTCGTTAGCAAATATAGAACCCAACCTGGGTTGGGTATCGATCCCACAGGGAATAGCTTGGCCAACAAGTAAGTAAAATTACTAAACTTTTGGTGCAAGTCTCGTAAGAAGGGGGGAGTCTTGTCGTGCAAGTAATGTAAACAAAAGCTGAAAATAATAAAGTAAAGAGAGAGAGATTGTTACGTGAGTTGTAAACAATGAGAATTGAAGCGTTGGGGTTATGTCCACCTTCTGAGGTATATGTCTCTATTGCCTATGAGTGTGTAGAATTCTGACATGCAATTGGTTATAAAGAATTGTAGTCGGTGGTAAATCCAAGCGTCTCTCGACCTAAACAAGGACTATTTTACTTTAACTCTCTCGAGCTTAAAGCATGTCTAACGGTACGAATTCTCCAAGATGTTAGTCCAGTTACGGCACTAGCTTTTTAATAGGAAAGGGTGTCCTACTACCTTGACATTATCTCTTTTCCAGACAAATAACCTTTCTCTCGAACAAGTTAAATGTTAGACTGGTGTATTCTTGCGTTTGCAACCGCAAAGAATGTGGATTAAGATGAAGAGAATAATGATATAAGCAATATACGTGTCACGAACTCACAAACTCACAGCAGTAGATAGTATCTCATTCGGCTTCCATAACCCCAACAGAGAGGTTTAGTTACCCATGAATGCGAAGGAGATCACGATTGACATTGTTATTATATCACGATATTGAGTAATGGCGTGTAGATCAAGTGATAGGCGTGTGGCGTGTTTCCTTGGCTTGGTAACGATTCTCTTGTTGTGGAATTTAAGAATAGAAGAAGAATAGAATTAATGGAAAGATTAGAAGAGTTGTAATTGAGAAGTAGAATGTGTCTCTCCACTAAGGGAGGACTTAATTCAAAATCTCTAGCATGATAGGGTATTTATAATACTCCTATCCTACTCCTACTATGCTAATGAAATAAATAACCAAATCCTACTAAACTAAGGAAATACTTAACCCATTTGTACTAGGTTAATGTAACATTCTCCTAATCCAAATAAACTAATGAAATACATAACCCAATTGTACTAGGTTAATGTATCATTGTCAAAATCCAGCTTTGTGTCTGTAAGTCGCCAAAGTCTTTAGAAATGCTATTTTAGCCCGGGACAGATTTTCCATGCAGCAGTTTTGGTCCTTAGGCGTGTAGACTTTCTTCCCTTCCTTTGTGAGCTTTCTTTTGCGTCAAGTAAGCCATAAAATGCTATATTTTGCATCATTTATACCTGAAACTTTACTAATCATGTTCGTTAGCTCATTTATAGGAAAAAGGACTAAAAGTGCATGAAATATATAATTTGTTCTCAAAACTAGGCTAAAATATGGGCCAAATATATTGATATAGGCGTGTAAATTCGCCTATCATCAACACCACACACTTAGAGCTTTGTTCGTCCTCGAACAACATATCATGTCCTTCTAAACATCAACTTAGGGATTTTACAGCAACAACACAAAACATTCGTCAAGACAAGCACAACGATTATCAACAAAGAGTAGTTTTCCGATCATTAGTAGAAACCATTTAACCTCTAGCATAGACTCGTGATGGTGATCAACTCGCGTGCAAACGTTAAAGTGCATAGAATCATATACAACTATCCAAAACTCATCAACCATGTGTGTCTCACCATATAGTACCCATAATCACTCACACATATAGCATATTTTTCAAACATGGGTATCAACAATATCCTTGCTCTCACTCTCACAAAGAATTCGTATGCAGCAACTGATGACCATAGGCTTTCCCTTAGTGTAATACTCCACTAAATGTCAGAATGTTAAGATTAGGATCAAGTAGGTCTTTTGATGGTTGTAATGTAGGCTAAGGGACGGGTAGGACTATTTTGGCCAGGAATAGTGACTAAGCTCCTAAGCACTTTAATACATCACATTGTATCATTGACACTTTTTTCTTTCAACCTTTCTTCTTTCTTTTATTCTACCACCCTTGTTCTCCTCTTTTGTTTTTCAATTTTAAGAACAACTCACTTTTTAGCTTTCTTTTCCTTTTTCTCTTCACAACATACCTCTTATGATAGCACTTTCTTTTCCATAACACATTCAAGCACCATTTACAATTTAAAGCATCATACTCACCCAATTTCCTCTTATGTTGTCACATGACTTTTTCACTTTAAAGCACTTAGGAATTTGGATCAAATTACGGTCTTGAAAAAAATGGATTAGGCTTACATACAAGGTTGTCAAAGAAATAGGCTAAAGGCTCAAAAGGGTTTAACTAGGATGATGTCCATGGGTAGGTAAAACGAAGGTAAACATGTATAGGTTGCCAAAGAAATGCCTAAATCATCTCCTAAACTTACACTCCTTATTTTCGCTTTGCATACATACCAGGCAAGTTCTAGCATCAGTCACAAACATAGAATATACTATTATCTCACACACACAAGGTACATGGTCGACTTGATTGGAAGTAATATAGACTCTTGACCCAACAAGTGAAGGAATTGAACCACACAATATCACATAATGAGTCACAACTGGAGCCTAAACGTCTCAATAGTCCTAATTGTAGCACATACTCTTGTTATAATCTCATGCTGCCTATCAAAA
This sequence comes from Capsicum baccatum var. pendulum, assembly GCA_030864225.1. Lineage (NCBI taxonomy): Eukaryota > Viridiplantae > Streptophyta > Magnoliopsida > Solanales > Solanaceae > Capsicum > Capsicum baccatum. The sequence goes on along the minus strand of JAQZCD010000195.1, from coordinate 84,823 downwards.
ATAGTTTCATGCGAAGCTAGAAAAAATTTGACTCCTAAAAAAAACTTAACTAAAAAAAATCGAAAACACACACAAAAAAAAGTAAACAAACATAGATGCAAATAGAGAAGTATAGCATGCGATACCGCCACCCCACACTTAAACGGGACACTGCCCTCAGTGGAAAATAAATACGAAGAACCTGGTTAGTCGGACTCTTCCTCAATGTCGGGGGTCATACCCCCTTCGTCTGAATCATCATAAGAGTCATCGTCAGAGTTCTCCTCCTCGTCAGAATCAGGCAAGTGTCGATCGTCATCAGTCGGCACATCATCATCTAAAGGTTCCTCAAAGTATACGCCCACTCCACACATCTTCCGTGCATGCATGTTCATTGGGTAGTCGTGGTTCAGCTGTTGGAGCTCTTCAGCAGTTGGAATACGTCCACCACTCATCATAGTAAATCGTGTCATGCCATAGAGATGACGGAAGAAACTCTCATCACGAGCATGTCTCTCCACAGTAGTAAGGTTGACACCATGAGTTGTTTCAACATCTTTGACCTTGGTGAGGTCAACCTTCTTTGGGTTATGTGGGAGTTTGTGGTCAGCTGGTTCCTCTTCGATATCCTCCTTCCGCAAGATTGCTGTCAACAAATTTCCAAATGTGAAGTGGGACCTTTTGTGGAGTCTGGCCTTCCTCATGGTCGATCGAATTATTGCCCCAAAGTTTATAGGGACATTCGTCATCAAAGCATAGACCAAATACACTTTATCTCTTGATATCTTAGTTTATTGAGTCCCAGGAATAAGGCATGAGTTGACAATGCGCATCCAGATTCTTGCTTCCCTATTTAGTGGAGCATAGGGGAAGGTGTTGTGTCGGCCTGTTTCTTTATGTCTGCCCCACCTTGCCATCGATCTGCTTCCATAAAGTGTGTGTCGTATTGCTCTATAAGGAGGCCTGCTGTACAGCTCTTTGAATGGTGCTGTGTCGACCGAAGGTAATCCAAGAAAAGAGTTGATCCAATCCGCGGTGAACTGTAACACTTGGCCCCGAATTTTGACTTCATTGCCTGTTGTATTCGGCGACCAGTTGGCATAAAATTCTCTTGTTAAATCAAGGTTGCATTCTCCCATGTCGCGGAAGATGAAATCCAGCTTCAATGCCATTATTTTTGCCAACATACGCGGCTCCTTCTTTGATAAGATCTCCTTGTTGATCAAGTCGACGTGCACATATTTTCTTTCTTTGTTGTTGCTGTACCATGCTTTGGCTTCTTCCTCAAGAACCCATTTTATTCCAAACATTCTGCGGGGTAGTTGTGCTGAGGATGATTCTCCTTGGTCCTTTCGACCTCTCTTCCTACCCTTTTGGGACGTGGTAGCCTTCTCCTTGCCTTGCCTTGCTTTAGGTGCCATTGTACCTGAGACTAGAATTAGTGTTAGTTGCAGCACAATCTCACTTGATACAATCTATAAACAAGCATTAGGGGTACCACCCCACACTTAGTTTTGTTAACACAAATCAGTGAAGTGAAAGTGGTCGAGTACTCAGATTTCGTCGACATACGTTTTAGGATTGTATTCCGACAAGAAAATCAGCAATTCATCACTTACTTGCAGCTATTGGACTACTTTCATGGTAGATATAGCAACACTACTACATAGGGGTTACCACATGGAATTGTTATTCATACAACAATCACAACCTCCTAAGTCGGTAGGCCCTATAAGTCTTATCCCGACGGCCGGGATAGTCTAACATGTAAGTATTCAAACAACAATCTTAAGCAATGTTCATATCCATAGTAATTCTGTAAATATCATAACAATGCTATTGAAACCAAATTCAAGTCGGAAACAAGTCAAGATTTTCCTACGTACATGTTCACTCACATGATTTTGTATCAACTATCCAAATACATGAACATCACCAACAATCTTATACGAGTTAGCAATTCATAATAAACATAGCAACGTAGTACTTACGATAAATAAATGAAGAATAAGAGAGTACTTACTTGCTTGAAACTTGTGGAGATGGTTTTGTGAATTGGAAGAACAAAAGAAGAAAATTTTGAGAAGATTTGGAAGAGTATGTGGCGCCTTTAGGGTATATTCTAGTGTGGTTGTGTTATAAAACTAAGTCCCCTTTATATAGGAAGAGAATGGGTCGGGTTTTGACCCATTTGCAATCGGTTTTGGAGACAAAAATACCACATATGTGGCGCATAATGCTCGGCATATCAATGACATATGCGGCGCATTGTCTATAGCATAATGGGACATATGCGCCGCATAGTCTATGGCATTTGTAGACATATGCGCCGCATAGTCTATGGCATATGAGATACTGAGACCAAATGCCATAGCATAGGCGGTGCATAGTCAAAAGCACACTTAGGAATAGGCGGCGCATAGTGTATAACACACTAGATTCCGAGACCTTAGGCTATAGGATAGGTTGTGCATCGTTCGTGGCCTAGTTTTACCAAGGCCTAGGCTTCTTCGAAGCCTATTTTGGCGTGAGAAAGGCTCAATCCATAGCCTTATGCATCACCGTTCCTAACTTACCAACTTTACCATACAATGCGTCCAAATCGTCAATTGAAATCAATCTCCCCGTTGAATACTTCTTGCACCTATTTTTGCTCAAAACAAATGAAAACGATTAGTACGATGGGTTGCCTCCCACCAAGCGCCTTAGTTTTGGTCGTGGCACGACTCTTATTTTTGGATTTTCATTTATCAAAAACGAAACAAGTACCAAAACGACAAAACGATAAAACGATAAAACGATAAAATGATGGGTTGCCTCCCATCTAGCGCCTTATTTATTGTCGTGGCTCGACGTAATAATCTCGATTACTTAGACTTCATCGAGATAAGTGATGGCCATGTCATTCATCGAGTTAAGAGGACCGATATAAGGCTTAACACGTTGGCCATTCACTTTGAAAACAACACCCTTATTGCCTTCCAATTCGACTATTCCAGACGAGTAGACTTGGATGACTTTAAATGGACCAGACCACTTCGATTTTAACTTACCTGGGAAGAGCTTAAATCTAGAGTTAAAGAGTAGTACCATGTCACCTTTTTGGAAGTTTCGTCGAACAATCCGCTGATCATGATACTTCTTCATCCGCTCCTTATATAAATCTGATCGTTCATATGCATGGAGACGGAATTCATCTAGTTCGTTCAGCTGCTCCAACCTCAGATTCTTCGCATCATCCCAATTCAAGTTCAATTGCTTCAATGCCCACAATGCCTTGTGCTCGAGCTCTATGGGTAGATGACAAGCCTTCCCATAAACTAGCTGATAAGGTGACATACCAATGGGTGTCTTGAATGCAGTCCTATATGCCCATAGTGCATCATCTAGCTTCCTAGACCAATCCTTCCTATTAGCATTAACCGTCTTTGCAAGTATTTGCTTGATCTCACGATTGGAAACCTCTACTTGTCCACTAGTTTGGGGATGATAAGGCGTAGCCACCTTATGTTGCTTGACACCATACTTAGCCAATACAGATTTGAATAGCTTGTTGCAAAAGTGAGATCCTCCATCACTTATGATAGTACGAGGTACTCCAAAGCGAGAGAAGATATTCTTCTTTAAGAATGCTACAACACGCTTTCCTTCGTTGTCGGCCAATGCTACAGCTTCAACCCATTTCGAAACATAATCCACCGCAACCAAGATGTATTTCATTCCAAACGAATTCACGAATGGACCCATGAAATCAATACCCCACACATCAAAGAGTTCTACCTCCAGAATTTTGGACAGGGGCATTTCATGGTGTTTTGAAATAGCACCTTGACGTTGGCATTGGTCACACCTTCTAACATAGTCGTATGCATCTCTGAATATCGAAGGCCAATAATAACCACTTTGCAAAACTTTTCTTGCCGTTCGATTGCCTGCATGATGTCCTCCAACTTGCGAAGTGTGGCATGCTTCTAATATAGTGGGCATATCTTCATGGGATATACATCGTCGAATGATACCATCCGCGCATCTTCGAAACAAATAAGGCTCATCCCAATAGTAGTGCTGAACGCCATGCATAAACTTCCTTCTTTGATGGTAGGATAAATTGGCAGGTAGCATATTACTCACCACGAAATTTGCAAAATCAGCATACCATGGTAATTTCTCCGTTGTTATTGCTAATATCTCCTCGTCAGGGAATGCATCATCAATCTGAATTTCATGTTGCGCCACATGTTTGTTCTCAAGTCGAGATAGATGATCGGCCACTTGGTTCTCGCACCCTCTTCTATCTTTGACCTCAAAATCGAACTCTTGCAGCAGCAATACCCATCGAATCAACCTTGGTTTTGCATCCTTCTTCGTTATTAGATACCTAAGAGCTGCATGGTCTGTATGGACGATCATCTTAGTACCCAATAGGTAGGCACGAAACTTCTCGAATGCATACGCAACCGCTAGGAGCTCTTGTTCAGTAACAGTGTAGTTCCTTTGGGCTTCATTTAGGACCTTACTCGCATAGTAGATAGGATGAAATAGTTTCTCCTTTCTCTGTCCAAGAACAGCACCAACGGCTACACCACTAGCATCACACATGACTTCGAACGGGAGCGTCCAATCTGGTGCTACCATGATAGGGGCTTCAATGAGTTTTCCTTTAAGGCATTCGAATGCCTTTAAGCAATCTTCATTAAAGTCAAACTTCGCATCTTTCTCCAGTAGTTTGCACAATGGACTAGAAATTTTGGAAAAGTCTTTGATGAATCTACGATAGAACCCAGCATGGCCAAGAAAACTACGAACTCCCTTCACCGAAATTGGAGGCGGTAGCTTCTCAATAACCTTAATTTTTGCTCGATCAACCTCTATTCCTCTTTCGGAGATCTTGTGCCCAAGAACGATTCCTTCTTTTACCATGAAGTGGCACTTCTCCCAATTCAGCACAAGGTTAAACTCTACACATCTTTGCAATGCCATGCTCAAGTTTGCCAAACACGCTTCAAAAGACTCACCAATAACTGAAAAGTCGTCCATAAATACCTCCAAAGTGTCTTCAACCATATCAGAGAAAATAGACATCATACAACGTTGAAAGGTGGCTGGTGCGTTACATAACCCGAATGGCATACGTTTGAAGGCAAACGTACCATATTGGCATGTAAACGTTGTCTTCTCTTGGTCCTCGGGAGCAATACAAATCTGATTATAACTGGAATAACCATCAAAGAAGCAAAACCATCATTTCCCCGCTAATCGGTCTAGCATTTGGTCCATAAATGGAATGGGGAAGTGATCCTTGAGTGTCCAAGAATTCAGCTTGCGGTAGTCCATGCATACTCTCCATCCAGTAACGGGCCTGAGTGGAATAAGCTCATTCTTCGCATTTGCGACCACCGTCATACCTCCTTTCTTGGGAACACATTGTACAGAACTTACCCATGTGCTATCAGAGATGGGATATACAACTCCTACGTCTAACCACTTGATAATCTCCTTCTTCACCACTTCTTGCATAGGTGGGTTTAAACGCCTTTGATGTTCAATGGTGGGTGTGCACTTTTCTTGAAGCTGAATTTTATGTGTGCAAATCCCAGGTGGAATACCAATAATATCCGCAATGGTCCATCCAATGGCTCTAATATGCTTGCGTAAGATTGCAATAAGAGCTGCAACTTGTTGCTCACCCAAATCGGCTGCCACTATGACTGGAAGAGTATTTTCGCTTCCTAAGAATGCGTACTTTAAATGACTTGGCAGATCCTTCAATTCTAACGTGGGTGGTTCTTCAATAGATGGCTTAGCTGGTGGTGTGGGTCGATTCTTGAGATCAAGATCCAGCTTCTTGGGAGTATAGCGATAGGTCCCTAATCCCGATAGAGCACAAATAGCTTCTTCAGAAATTTCAGCATCCTCAATCTCTCCTTTCATGAGCAAAACCTCCAAAGGATCATCAAGAATTTGCTCTTCTTCAAGTCGTTCTTTCTCCTCATCAAGGACAACATAAGCCACAGAAAATACACTCAGATCTTTGGGTTGCTTCATTGATTTGGAAACATCAAAATGAACCACTTCGTCATTTATTCGGAATGAAAGCTCATTAGCTCTCAAATCAATGAGCACACTTCCTGTAGCAAGTAAAGGGCGCCCCAAGATTATGGGAACCTCAGAATCTGCTTCACAATCCAAGATGACAAAGTCTTCTGGGAAGATAAATGAAGAAACCTTTACCAAGACATCGCATAAAATACCAACAGGTCGTTTTACCGACCTATCCGCCATGACAAGCCTCATATTGGTTGGTGTAGGATCTCCTAGCCCCAACTTCTTGTAGATTGATAATGGCATCAAGTTGATGCTGGCTCCTAAATCACATAATGCTTTGGCAAAGTTCAAAGTTCCGACGGTGCAAGGAATAGTGAAAGCTCCGGGGTCGGCCTTCTTCTGAACTATCGATCGGGTAGCAATTGCACTACAATGATGCACATCATCCTTCAGCTCATAACTTGCTGCCCTCTTCTTAGTCAAAAGATCTTTCATAAACTTCGCATACCTAGGCATTTGTTCAAGTGCCTCTACCAGTGGAACATTAATGGTCAGCTGCTTCAACATAGTCATAAATTTGCTGAACTTAGTGTCATCCGCCACCTTCTTCAATCTTTGGGGAAAAGGTGGTGGTGGGTATGGAAGTGTTCTCTCCGTGGCTTTCTTCTCCTCTTGCTTCCGTTTTTCCATTTTTTCAGGCTGCACGTCACTAGGTGTAACGTCCTTGATGTTGGAAGTAGTTGCTGCGGCATCATCTCCTTTTGCAACGTCACTAGGTGTAACGTCCATGTCCGCAATTTCGTCAACCACTTGCTTGCATTTTGCTGAAGTTTCCAGCACCTTACCACTTCTGGTAGTGATGGCCATGCATGACCCATCATTCCTTGGGTTTTGCACCGTATCGCTCGGTAAGGTGCCAGCCTTTCTTTGATTGACTGCTGCTGAAAGTTGGCTTAATTGCTGCTCTATTTTCTTGATAGAAGTGGAATGAGAATCAACTAATTGCTTCATGGAGGACAAATCATTAATCACCTCCGTAACTCCCGCGCTCGTTGCTTCCACTCCTTTCAATAACTTAGCCATCATGTCTTCCATACTTCCAGAATTAGATGTGGTGGTGTCACGTCTACCAGGGGGAACATACAAACCACTCTTTTCATTGTTTTTCTTCCAACTACCTTGGTCTTTGCTTCCAGATTTATCATAATAGTTCTGACCTTGGTTTCCTTGGGCATTCCCGCGGAAACCCCCCTGATTGTTCAAGTAGTTGGCCTCCTCTTCAGAATCAGATTCGTCTCTTCCTTTTAGCGCTACAGCTTTCACTTTTTCGGTCTTCCCTGATAATAAATGCTTTGTCAGAAGATCAACTTGTGTTTTCATGTGCGCCATGTCTTGATCAAGTTCTTCTTCTCTTCTTCTTTGGTCTGCAGTCATGCCAATAGATAAAGTGGGGCTTGCTACCTCAGAATCCCTGGTATGCCAAGATCTACTTTGTTTCGTCATACGATCTAGCATATTGCTTGCTTGACCAAAGGTGAGGTCCATAAAAGAACCTCCAGCTGCGTTGTCCACCACTGGTTTAGTTATTGAATTCAAGGCTCTATACAAGATCTCCATGAGGTGAACATTAGTCATGTGATGGTTTGGGCATCTCGCTAGCTTTGTCTTGAACCTCTCCCATGTTTCATGAAGAGCTTCAGAGGGAAGCTGACGAAAGTTGCTGATTTCATCTCTCAATTGAGCCCTTTTGGATGGCGGAAAGAATCTTTCTAGGAAAGCGTCTCTCAATTGCCTCCAATTTGTAATTGAATCAGGAATCAGCCCATTCAACCATAGTGTTGCCTCCCCAGACAGAGACAATGGAAATAGACGTAATCGAATAGCATTTTGACCAACACCAGGATTGTCAAAAGACTTGCATGTAGAAATAAAGTTGATGAGATGCATATTCGGATCATCGCCTGCTAGTCCACCAAATAATCCCTTGAGTTGCAATAATTGAATCATGGTGCTTGTGATGTTGAACTTGGCTCCGGGCACTAATGGTGGTGGAATTATAGCTCCAGTGGCTCCGGCACCATCAAGATCATCATCATCGTCGTCGAAAGCTGGTTGCAAAGGTTGGTGATCATACCTATACCAAGCTTGTCGACCTCTTCGGTTGGCAGGTGTTATAATTTCAGCATCACGCCTAGGGTTTAGTAACTCGTCATCACCTAAATCTTCATCATCAGGATTTGTTGCTTGCCCAGGATTATCAATGTTTTGTTGTTGGACTTGAGCAGCGGCAAGAGCAGCTAATCTTGCTTGCTCGTGTTGAGCAGCCATCCTGTCGATTTCAGCTTGTGCTTCCATTCTTCTAATTTGTTGTGGTTCAGGATTGATTGGTAATAACGGTTGACCAGAACTTCTAGTATGGGGCATGCACTAAAGTAAAAACCTGAAAGAAACAAAAACAAAAACTAAAAGTAAAAGTACGAGAATCTTTGACCAAAGGGTCTAGTAATTATGACGAACTTGATTGACACTCGTATTCCCCGGCAACGGCGCCAATTTTTGATAACGCTCAATCTACAGCTCGCATGGGAGTGTAAAGCGGTCGTTAGCAAATATAGAACCCAACCTGGGTTGGGTATCGATCCCACAGGGAATAGCTTGGCCAATAAGTAAGTAAAATTACTAAACTTTTGGTGCAAGTCTCGTAAGAAGGGGGGAGTCTTGTCGTGCAAGTAATGTAAACAAAAGCTGAAAATAATAAAGTAAAGAGAGAGAGATTGTTACGTGAGTTGTAAACAATTAGAATTGAAGCGTTGGGGTTATGTCCACCTTCTGAGGTATACGTCTCTATTGCCTATGAGTGTGTAGAATTCTGACATGCAATTGCTTATAGAGAATTGTAGTCGATGGTAAATCCAAGCGTCTCTCGACCTAAACAAGGACTATTTCACTTTAACTCTCTCGAGCTTAAAGCGTGTCTAACGGTACGAATTCTCCAAGAGGTTAGTCCAGTTACGACACTAGATTTTTAATAGGAAAGGGTGTCCTACTACCTTGACATTATCTCTTTTCCAGACAAATAACCTTTCTCTCGAACAAGTTAAATGTTAGACTGGCGTATTCTTGCATTTGCAACCGCAAAGAATGTGGATTAAGATGAAGAGAATAATGATATAAGCAATATACGTGTCACGAACTCACAAACTCACAGCAATAGATAGTATCTCATTCGACTTCCATAACCCCAACAGAGAGGTTTAGTTACCCATGAATGCGAAAGAGATCACGATTAACATTGTTATTATATCACAATAGATCAAGTGATAGGCGTGTGGCGTGTTTCCTTGGCTTGGTAACGATTCTCTTGTTGTGGAATTTAAGAATAGAAGAAGAATAGAATTAATGGAAAGATTAGAAGAGTTGTAATTGAGAAGTAGAATGTGTCTCTCCACTAAGGAAGGACTTAATTCAAAATCTCTAGCATGATAGGGTATTTATAATACTCCTATCCTACTCCTACTATGCTAATGAAATAAATAACCAAATCCTACTAAACTAAGGAAATACTTAACCCATTTGTACTAAGTTAATGTAACATTCTCCTAATCCAAATAAACTAATGAAATACATAACCCAATTGTACTAGGTTAATGTATCATTGTCAAAATCCAGCTTTGTGTCTGTAAGTCGCCAAAGTCTTCAGAAATGTTGTTTTAGCCCGAGACAGATTTTTCATGCAGCAGTTTTGGTCCTTAGGGGTGTAGACTTTCTTCCCTTCCTTTGTGAGCTTTCTTTTGCGTCAAGTAAGCCATAAAATGCTGTAGTTTGCATCATTTATACCTGAAACTTTACTAATCATGTTCGTTAGCTCATTTATAGAAAAAAAGACTAAAAGTGCATGAAATATATAATTTGTTCTCAAAACTAGGCTAAAATATGGGCAAAATATATTGATATAGGCGTGTAAATTCGCCTATCATCAAGAATCAAGTTGCTCAACCTGTTTATTGAGAGAGCAGTTTTACTGTTCAACAGTGTTCTTGCAAGCTTCTAAATCAATAAAATCAAATTTGATTCTTGCAAGACTGTTGAATAGCTCATCCCTATCAGAAGTTGATTCTTGGAAGTCATCAATTAGTGCACTCATCAACGAAATAAGTTTTGTTTTAGAAAACAAATACAACTTTTATTTAAGTTCAAGTATACTTACCTCAGAAGCATCATCTTCTTCCTCCAAGTCTGAATCTCCAAGAGCCATGAGTACCGCTTCATCAACTTCATCATCATCTAAGTCAAATCCCCAAGATGCTACCATTTTAGTTCCATCAATTTCTATTTCATAAGTTCTTAAATTCCCCACTAATTCATCCAGGGTCATGCCTGCAAGATTCTTATTTGCTTTCCTGATTGCAGTCACCTTAGCATTCCACTTTGATTTTGGTAATACCCTCAGTACCTTCTCAACTTGTTCTTCTTCAGATATAACTTTTTCTAAGGAGGTCAGCTCATTTGTTAAGGCAGTAAGCCTTGTCATCATCTCATGCAAGGTTTCATTCTCCTTCATCTTAAATGCCTCATACTCAGTGAAGAGAAGAGAAATTCTAAATTTTCTTACTTGAGATGTGCCTTCATGAGCATTTACTAGAGCATCCCAAATTTGCTTAGCAGTGGTGCATGTTGATACCATGTTGTATTCAGCAGGTCCTAATCCACAGACCAAAATGGTTTTGGCCTTAGCATTATTCTTTCATGTCAATAAGTCATCAGGAGTGAATTCACTTCTTACTTTCTCGACCTGTTTCCCATTTTCTAACTTCATTGGAATAGTAGGACCATTAGTGAACCTATCCCATAACTCATAGTCTTCCCCTTGAATGAATGCTTCCATCCTAGCTTTCCACCAAATGAAGTGAGAACCATTAAAGAGTGGAGGTCTAATAGTGGATTGACCTTCACTGTGACCAGTAGGTGGTGCGAAATTCATCATATTGATCTTTGTCTTAGGTGCTAGCCATTTTTAAGATAACCTTGCTCTGATACAACTTGTTAGAGTTCGTGCCCTACTGATTATCTTATTTTCGCCTAATTGTTGCTTATCGATGGAACGGGTTAGGCCTGACGTGTTCCAAGGAAGAAGTAAAACAGAAAGTAAAGAAAACAATGATTTTTACGTGGAAAACACCCGGCTCAAAAGGTGTAAAAAAACATGACCTACACCTCTACAGGATTTAACCCCAACTTCACTAAATAACTCAACAACAACTGATTACAAAACTCTTGTAATCAACAAATAGGAATTATAAACTCTAATCCTTATAGCTCAACAACGAGGAATTATAAACTCTAATTCCTTTGACTCAACAAGTAGGAATTATAAACTCTAATTCCTAACTACACACACACCTCCCAAGGTATGCGTTCCCAAAGTCTCTAAGTTTTCCCCAACTCGAAGACTATCTCCTAATTTAATTTATAATACACTGAAACTAATATTACATCAATAGCTCAAACACTATGAACAACTCTAAAAATCAAAGCTAAAACTCTTAGCTGGATTCTATACTTAGGACTAGGTTCTTCAATGTGTTTCTTCAGTGATTGAGTAGCACTTCGTGAAGTCAATCCGTCGATTGTGCTTTTCTGCTTTGTAAGTGTGTGAATTACTCTGAATGATGCATCTTCTATTTAAGCACAGTTCTCCAAAGAGTCATTCTTTATTTTAAACTCCTCCTTTAATCAAAACTCTCATTATATAGAGTTCTACTTCAAGTGAGACTTCTTCTTCAATTCCAACTCTTGTCTCCTTAGTGTTGTAGTCAAACTTCAACTCTTTAAATCAACTTATCTTCAAGTATTTTACTCAACCACAACTTCTTCAATTTCTCACGTGATCAGTAGCTTGAGTATATCAGATGCACTGAATTAACTCATATCAACTTGTTTCATTCATACTATCATTCATCAAAACTTCAAGGTTCCAACAAAAGGTTATATAACAGTTGTGGACTTATTGGAGGCTCTTTAGGCGGACTAGGATACACTTTTGTTTGTCTATGGCTATATTTCACACATTTATTATTAAAAAAATAATTAATACCATAGAATCATGTCTGATGAGAGATCTTGTTATGAGTCCTAGAAATAGAAAAAAAATTCAATAAAAAGTATTTCACTCTATTAATGACGTACGTGAGGCGAATTCAAATCAAGACTCAAACTAGTGTAACAAATGTCGAGTGGGAAGCCAAAATGAACCAAATAGAATCTAAGTTTGGCTTGGTCATCAAGAATCCACGAACTTAAAAAAAAAAAAAAAAAAAAAAAAAAAACTCATTAGTCAAAGGTGGCTACTTTTTCTCTTTTCACTGACTAATCCTCCATTTAAAATAATAAAGAATGTATACCTTATATTAAACTAATCAATTAACCTGTCTTGCTCACCAAGAAGCACCATATTATAAAATGTGAAGCTCTTGGACTTACATTTCCATCAATCTAGCTACAATTACCAACTATGTTCTCTTGTCTCTCTTTTTAATTTTTTTTTTATCTAAGTGATCTTCACTTGATTTACATATACTTAATCTACTTATTACTAGAAAGATGAAGGATAAGGAGAAAATTAACAAGTTTTATGCTGCCTTAAAATCTTTTTTATCTTGCTTCTATAATATTGAGGATGATATCAAAAAGGTGAAAAATTCAAATATTGTACCAACATCTCATTTGGGACCAGAAGGAACAATGGTTAGTGCAGCCAAACACTTCTCTTCTGCCCATAAGGTCAGGTTAATTTAGCTGCTTCATATGTAATATAGGAACATAATGAAAATAGATTCAAGAAGGAGATCCACGTCTCATGTTTAAAGAGACCACAAACAATTAGTTCATGCGATCCTTAAAACATCACAAAATAAGAGATGAAGATTGTTTTGAGTTCTACAGAGGCCTATAACAATAAATCCATGAAATATCGTCGAACCTCTTTCCCCGTGATATTCCATTTCTACACATAAGAAGGCTTTGAAGTGCTCCAGAAATACAATTATGTATATTAGGTAAATAATTCTGAGATAATTACTGGTAGTTGAGTGATCGGTTGAGAAATCAACTCCTCCATTAGATTGAAAAAGGAAATAATCCAACATATTTTTTGGTCATTTTCTTTGTGATAAAGTTGATATGTTGTTGTCTTGTTGAGATGAGAAAGAAGGACATGAAAATTTGTTTCCATTTTGGATCATGCAAGAAAATACAGTCATGAGCGGATTCATCATTCCACTCCCATTAACAGCATCGGGTCTCCTAAGCTCTGACATGGTAAAACAACCAAGCAAACCTCACACCGTTGTCATAAGTGGATTCATCAATCGACTCTCATTTTGCAGCATCGGGACTCTTAAACTCACCAAAACCTAAAATGTAGGCTACATCGATTAGAATATACGATAGGAAATGAGATTTCTGATGAATAAAGATATAAGAAGAGGACAGATCAAAACAAGTAACGAATACAAGAGATGTTGGTGAACACTAACCTTTTGAAGTTTTTACTGCTTTTTTGCTTTGTTAAGTGATTTTAGCATTTTTGAGATTCTGAGGGTTTAATTTGTATATCCTGCTGTTTCTAAAAACCGTTGCAGTGGGCTCTTCTCAGGAAACGAATTTGAAACTTGACCTCCAGGCTTTCTAAAACTCCCTTGAGTCATGATAGCCCTGGATTTTGTTCTCACAACTCTTGAGGAGCCAGCCATGTTCAACGGATTTCCATTTTTATTGACGTGTGATGGTAGACTCAGTGCTTCTTCAATAGGTAGATATCTTGTTTTCCCAGTTAATACCTCGAGAACCAGGGAACTTATATGGATATTTTGGTTGATGTAACTAGATATTACGATAGACATTATGATGCTTCCTTGAACCCCAGGATTGTATCATCACACTGACAATAGGCGTAGTTTTCTTAGTATTCTCACATAATGGATGGACAGAGGATCTTCATGCCAAATTCGTAGTAGCTATACAACAACTGGGTGAAGAAGGTAAGTTTACATCACAAATGTGATGCAATTTCTTCAAATGTTGTCAGTCCCCTACATTTATGGACACAGAGATCCTATCAGGCTAATTCCAAATAATAACTAGTAGTTGAGTGATCGCTTGAAAATTAACTCCCCCATTAGATTGGATGAGAAAATAATCCAATATATATGTTTGTCATTTTCTTTGTGATATAGTCGATATGTTGCTGGGATGAGAAAGAAGGACATGAATATATTTTCACCTTTTGGATCAATTAGTAGTAACCCCGAGGAGCAACTTCCTCCTCTAGACGTTCGAAAACATAAGCGGTGATGGAGTGAGAGCTGCATCCGTAATATTGTAGCTGATGAAAGTGCAGGAGATGAAAGTGATGATGTGTCTGTCATCACTGGCTTTATTAATGTGAATGATTTCATAGATACTAGTGACAATATGATCATCTCGACAAGGAAACACAACAAACCGACGCACAATCTGGTCAAAAAAACAGATTGTCAGAGCTGGTTATCTTTTATTTAATATTTCTAGTGGTATGATACATATATAGTGCAATTTGTTTTATATTTGAACTAGATCTGAAGGTGTTAGATTTGAGAAGATTGGCAATCGAGCTACCGAGGTGATAGTATCTAAGAATTACTCAACTCAAGAAATAGAAACAGAAAACTAAAGAATGTACCATAGCTGGTTGAGATAAGTATGCTTCTTAATGCGGTTAATTGAAGTGCATAGGGAACTTGTTTGGATTCAGTACATTGGAATGATTTCCATTACCAGAGAGGTGATTAAACGTATTGAAATGATTTCCACGGGAATAAGCGCCAATATGATTTTGTGATTCCGCATTGAAAAGGTTGTAGCAGAGCCGGCCTAATGGTGAAGCAAGACAAATAACTGCTTTAGGCCTCATCTTTGTAAGGGCCCCAAAGTTTCATCTAATTAATTGGTACCATTTGTTATTTTAAAAAAGATTTAAATATGACAATTTTTATTTTAAAAATAAAAAGTTGATGGTACATTTGAGATAAATTAAGAAATGAAATACTCCTAGTAATTTTTGGAATCACTCCCAAACATCTTTATGTATGAATAACCCTATTTCCTCATTTATGCCCAGTCATCATTATCATAATATTTTCCCATCTACTTATGCTTGAAGAAGAGAAAATAGTGAGCAATACCTTCCTCTTCTTCTTTTTTCTTTTGATGAGTTTATATTATTTAAGTTATGTTGTTTTTGCTAGTAGTTTATATTAGAAGAACTTGTTGGATTCTAAGGATACACCTTACTAGCAAAATATAGGACAATGTCATACACACCTCTAGCTTTCAAAGTATTGTATTATTTTCCTGATTATACAACAAAATTTCTATCACAGATCACTAATATAATTGAATTAGGTGTCAATAAATTCAAGAAGATGAATAAAAGGTTGGTGATCAAATATAAATCCTCAAGAAATTATTGTTAAATAGATTTATATATGAATTTACTTTTCTCTGATGAAAATTTTAAGGCCTCTCTTGTAGTTTCACTTTAGGCCACAAATATCTTTGAGCCGCCCCTGGGTTGTAGCTTTTGGATCAAGTCATTCAACTTTGTGAAGAAATCATTCAGTCGAATTAAAGAATGTACTGCTGGTGACTAGGGTAAATACGATTTCTGAAATGGTTCGTTGAAAAATATCTTATACATGTAGAGAGGACTTCATCTCCCCTGCAATGACATTGATAGAAATCATCAACAACAATGAAGGGACGTCAAATGGAAGTACTCATCATTTCTCAATTAAAGAGTCCTTAAATAGATAAAAGCTACTAATAACAGAACATTTCTGTTACTCCTAATTATTCTCATCTAAACTGATTCCTATAGCATAAACGCTAGCAACAAACAATCAACTAACACACAAATAGGGAACGGATTTCTCTTACTTCTCAATGGAAATGGAGAAATATTGAAGGCTTGGAATATTTCATTTAATATTTTATCTATTTATCTGAATAATTTGTTGATATATATTTATTTCAAAACAGTATCTATATGTATTGGTATTCCAATTTTATTTGCTATTATTTTATATTCTATGAATGTGCTAGAAGTAGTTAAATAAGCAAGAAATTATGGATCGAGATTCTAGAAATTAATTTTTCTGTTCACCAAGGAGAACTAGAATTAAATCCAATTTTCTTAGAAAACATTATATTGCAGAGGATCTTTCCCCCACAAATTAGTTAGTTTCTACCAAACATTGTATATGTAAATTATTGTAAAATGAAGTTTATGTAAAAGAATAAGGTCATTGCTATAATTTATGATTCGTTTCAAACATATCCTTGATATATAAATGTTAATAAAATAATATTCTAAAAAAACTACTAGCATTTATTAAAAGAAAATAATTGGGGAACACCAAAGAAGCTGGGGAACCCGTAAAGCTCATTGTTGCTAAAACGTCATGCTGCCTCACCCTCCCTTCTGCTAAGCAAGGCAATCTTCTCCGCATTTGAATTGTCATAGTTAAATTTTATCAAATGGCACTTTCTATATAGGTGATCCCGGTCTCATTAGTAAAGAGAAAGTACAAAAATGTGTTCATTCGATGAAATAGAGGCCAACAAGTGTTTAAGTTCTACAGAGGGTTATAACAATTGATCAATGAAAAATTATCGAACATCTTTCCCTGTGACATTCCATTTCCACATATAAAAAAGGCCTTGAAGTGCAACAACGTAAGGATGATACATTCAATATAAAAACTGATAGACCGTGATTTTCTTACCAAAATTAAGTTTTACTTTTTCCTAGAGTAACCATAATTACTTTTATTTTTCCTATAAGAAAAATATAATTCTTTTTCATATTTGGCTAACCTCTTTCTTGGAAGAATGGTTTTGGACATCTATAAATAGAAGACCTTCTCATACCATAACACAATAGTATCCACAATATAGTCTTTAAAAGAGTCTTGTTTAGAGGGAGATTTTCTCTTAGTTTTTATTAAGGGTGTTAAGTGGGCCGAGCCGGGTCCACCCAAAACCGGCCCATTAAATATACACGTCTATAGAAGATATATACACAAATATACGCACCATTCAATATATATATACTACTTTAAGAAAAACGTATACTACAATATATATATATATAGTTATGTACTAATTTATAAAACATATACACACGTATACATTAAATATACATGTCTATAGAAGATATATACACAAATATACAAAATATATGCTACTTAATATAATAAATTATTAATACTTGTAGTAAATTAATAATATACTAAAAGTAATTTTTTAATTTAAATTTAAACAAGAAATTCAATTTAAATTATTAAATGAAAAAAATTACGAAGTAAGGACTAAGGAGTGAATGAATGTTGAATTTTATTGATTGCAAAATGATCCAAAATTTATAATTTACATGAATGAAAAATCTACACATTATGCATCATTTTTTCCAACTCATTCATGTTAGTATTAACAGGAACTTGCATAGGATAGTCAAAGTCAATGGGGGCAAAATCATGCATTGGACTTGATTCTGCTGAGTTCTCCCGTGAAGACATAATTTGTTCAAGTTTCTACTCGTCGTTCGGCTCCGATTCCATTCCTTGATTTCTTATTTCATCTCTAATCCAATCTCTGAGGAAAACTAGAACATTCATTGCATTGCTTCTCAATGATGTCGGTTGTCTCCAAGTTGTTGTTGTCACTGACTAAAAGCGCTCTCTGATGCAATGGTTGATATTGGAATATTCAAGATATCTCTAGCTAATCTTGAAAGCACAGAATATTGTGTTTTATTACTCCTCCACCAATCCAACGTGTTGATCCGTTGTCTGCGATCCTCTAGCGGCGACCGAAGATAATATTTAAGCTCTTCTCGATAACTTAATGTGTAAGCTCTCTCATCAACACTGTTCCAACAAGGTAAATCATAAAAGGAATCAGGAAAACTACTATGTGTCGGCCTTTTAGAAGATGATGCCTCCTCGGGAGGATGAGGAGCGACAATTGGAGTAATATTTGTAGGTACGACTAAATCAACTAAATCAGCATAGTTATTATATAATTTTTCTATGTATTCATTCGCATCACCCATAGCCGTCCACAAATCAGGTTGTACTTGTTCAGAATCACTGTTAGTATTTATTTCTAAGTTAGCATAAATAAGAGAATTAACGTGGCACATATTTAGCATGGCACCAACCAAGTAAATAGGGGAAATCAGGAAAAAAAAAATTTTTAATTTAGTAAACATGGCACCAACAACTTCTTTATATCCTTCTTTATTTTTATATTCTTTGAGCAAACTAGAAATATCGGTTATATATACCAAAATATTACAAACAGTAGGATAATAAGCACCGAAAAATTCAACTGTAGCTATATAGATTTTGTTTAAAAACTTAACAAGATCATTAATTACAACTCAATTAGAATCATGTAGCATGCAATTAACAGAATCAACAAATGAACCACAATGTTGGTTAAAAGCTAGTGTAATAGGAACTCTATATTTATAAAAGTTTTTAAAAAGTCATACGTAGAATTCCATCTAATATCAATTTCCTCAGGCATCAATATCGGCGCAAGTCCATTTCTTAACATTTAACTTTAAATTCTCGAATTCTTTTTCTTCGATTATTTCCTTGAATAAAACCAACAACAAGACGAATTTTTCCAATATAAAGCTTAAAAAACTCAAGACAATATTTTACAATTAAATTATATATATGACATGCACACTTAATATGAAAAATTTCAGGTAACGACGGAGATAGGTCAGATTTTAACTTTTTTTTATAGCAGTCTTGTTGTTAGAAGCATTATCAAAAGCAATATATAAGATTTTATTTTCGATACCATACAATTTTGCAACTTTAGCAATCGAATCAGCAATAAAATCTCCCAGTATGTTTATGATCTCCATCATATAAAAAAACAACAATACGTTTTTGCATCACAAAATTACGATCCATCCAGTGACAAGTAACAGTTAAATAATCATTTTTATTTACAACACAACCAAGATCAAAAGTTAGGGACAATCTACATTGAATATTTTTTAACAATGTTGATAAATAAAAACAATATTGTGAATAAAGTTTAAAAATATCAGACCGACAAGTACTTCTAGGAATACCATTAAACATAGGATTATAAATTGCTTGTATATAATGAATAAAGGGATCAGAATAAGGAAAACTAAAAGGCAAACAACTCACAGCTACCATTTTAGCTATTTCTTTCCGGTCCCTCAATTTATTATACTTCTTCATTACCTGAACGGTTGTTGGGTCTATTCTAGTTTGCGTTGGCCCACCAACATCCCCACCACCTCGTGCAATGTTTAACTCTCTTTCGTGAGCATCACCTATATGTCTCATTAACGTACCTGTACCCCTTGCTTGCCTCCACTTTTATGATTATATATTTATTGACAAATATTGATTGCACCTCAGTATCTGATATACATTCAAAAAATTGTCATGGAACACTAGTTTTTTTACGAGCTCTTGGGGCACGGGGAAGACGGGGAGGGAGATTAACCGATTCAGATATAACTCTTGCATTTTCTACTATGGTGTCTCACCAATATTTTCATCATCTTCATCTAAATTAACCGCATCTACTTCATTTTCTTCTTTTATATCATAATTTTTCTGAGCTTCTACATAATCCATATCGTGAGCACCTACACCTATTTCTTCATCAAAAGATGTACCAAGCGGTACCAGAGGCGAAGGCACACGGGCATATCTACTATTTGAAGTATATCTACCGCTAGTAATTCGCTTTTTACTACCACTACCGCTTCCGAGACAAAAACTTTTAACACCTTTACCAGCGAGGTTTCTTAATTTATCCATAATATAAATTAAACTAAAAAATTTCAAAATACACAAATATAATAAAATTAAATATTCAACAATTAATACACTAAATAAACATTAAACGTAATAGATGGAACGATAATACCAAATTTTGGAAGTATCCGAAGGTTGCGACTTTAGAAACTTCCACTCGTACTTTGTAATCGCAAAATTAAAAAATAAAGCAAGCACTTTAGGAAATTAAATATATAGAATATTTGAGAATTGAAAATTGAGATTGAGAGAGAATGAGATTTGAGAGAATGAAAAATTGTGTGAAAAATGATTTGAAGGTATAGGGTATTTATAGAATTTTTTTGGGGATTAAAAAAATAATTAATTTTTTTTATTATTTTAATAAAAGGGCCCAAACTAGCCGTTTGGAGCTATAAACGGCTACATAGCCGTTGGGCCAATGGCTAGTTTGGCCCAAATCTCCAATTTTTTTTTCTTTTTAAAAAATAAGTTAACCGGGCCGAGCCGGTTAACCGGCGGGACTGGACCTGTTTTGGTCAGGGTCGGGTTAACCGGGCCCAAATTCAAAATTAAACCGGCCTGGGACCTGGTACCCTACAGCCCGTGGGCTGATCGGGCCGGGTCAGACCGGGCCAATTTTTTTAAGTGGGCCGGGTTGGGTCAGGTCAACCCAGCCCGTTTGACAACATTAGTTTTTATACTTTTTAATATTAGATTTTATATGTAGACCAGTTGGCCAAACTGTATAATAATTTTATACTTTTTAATTATTATTTTTATTTGTCATCTTAATTATCACTGTTTTGGTTTACAAATTTTAAGCTTCCGCTTGACACCTCTCGATTTCGAACCCAACAAGTGATATCAGAGCCAAAGGTTCAAAGATCAGATGGTTCATTGAGGATAGATTAAGATGAAAACTTCAACAAATTTAATGAAAATGAAGATATATATCCAAAAACTATATGTGGAGATGATTGTCAATCATATGTTCAACAATTCTGCGGTTACATATTTGAAAATAAAGCTTACTTTTAACCCTAGAAATGGCTTCAATATTTTTAACCCGAAAAGAGCTCATATATTTTTAACCCCAAAAGCTCCATTTTTAAACATGTGAAGCAGCAGTAATAAAGACTATATGAAGAACAAAGATTAAATATGTGAAGAAGGCGGATCAACTAAAGAAAATCAAGCCAAAAAGGGGAGATTTGTTAGGCTTTTTGTCCTGATTTTCTTACCAAAATTAAGTTTTACTTTTTCTTGGAGTAACCATAATTACTTATATTTTTCCTAAGAAGAAAATATAATACTTTTTCATATTTGACTAACCTCTTTCTTAGAGGAATGGTTTTGGACATTTATAAATAGAAGACCCCTTCTCATACCATAACAGAATAATATCCACAGTGTAGTCTTTAAAAGAGTTTTGTTTAGAGGGAGATTTTCTCTCAATTAGTTTTTATACTTTTTAATATTAGATTTTATATGTTGGCTAGTTGGCCAAACCATATAATAATTTTATACTTTTTTATTATAGTTTTGTAACGCTCCGTAAAAGTCATGCATGTATTAGACTGTATTTTCTGAGCTTTAGACTTAAGTTTTAAAATTTTTCTAAGTGTTGAAATGACTTAGACTCATTCTTAGCTGGCAACCTTTGGGATACAACTTCTCGACCTTCCCGACCTTCATTTTTAGATTTTCAAGTTGCATTATGATCGGGCAATCTCATAGTACATCTTGGATAAGTTTTGGAATTTTTCGGAATGCATAAGGCTGCGTTTGGATTTCAAACAGTAGCAAAACGCATGGCCTATTGCTCAGTTTTTTCAGCATTTCAGAGTCAACTTCAAACGATCATAACTCCCTGTATATAATGAACTGTGTGAGCTATAATATATCAAACGAAAGATCTTTGAGTCCTCATTCAAATTCAGTTGGTTTCATCCAATTTGAATATATTAGTAAAAAGGTATAATCGATTTACTCCAGCCTATCAAACTGTCAACTGAGGGACAGATTTGACCTTAATTGTTCCTTAGGGGTATTTTGGTCATCCTCCACCCCTATATATACCACCAACACGGGATTTAATCCCTCAAACACCATAATATACATGATTTCCTCAAAATTCCTAAAGAATTCTCCTTAGGGTTTCAAAATAACAACCCAAATAGTTCAAGATTCGACCGTAAGTTTTCAAAGATAATTACATATTCGGAATCACCAATCCGCAAGCTTCAAGAAACATATATTATCCTTGGAAATAGAGGTACGCGGGGTTTTCCCTAAAATCTCATGGGCATAGAAATCATGTTTTAAGTATCGGGTTTTCGAATTCATGTGCATACTCATGTTTTAGAAGCTTTAATGATATTGTTTTGGCCTTTTGGATTTCCCCCAAAGTGGTTTGAAAATTATATGTATATGTATATATGTGTTTGTCCTGAAATATATGAATTTAAAACATTATTTTCATGGAACCCCTCTCTTAATGTAAATTCTTCCATGTTTCACGTAATATAAATTGTTTTGAAAGACATCTTGAAGAAAAGAAATTTTGATATGAAGTGCTTTGACTTTTGCTATGTTTGGAATACGATTCTTGAACACGAAAGAGAGGGTAGTGAATGTTGAATATGCATGTAATGAAAGAAAGCATGGTTTTGCCAAAATGCACATGACCACCATATGTTTGATGAAATTTCTGCATGAATTGAACTTTAAGTTCGGAATATGAAATCCTTTACATCAGTTGCATGTTTTGAGTGATCTAAACTATGTTTTGAATGAAAGCTTTTGCTTAGTACCTTATGGCTCAGAAAAATCATGACTTGCAAGGTCTTGGTATGACGATACCAATTCAGACTAATGCCATATCAGACTCAGACTAACAAACATTTTAGACTTTCATGATTTAGAAATTTCAGAATGATGCATGTTCAAAAAAGGTTAAAAATGGGCATACAAAGATGTTAGGTGGTTCCTCGAAGAGGGCTTGAGTTCAAGAGACTCATTGCCTAAAACCGTGGTTTGCCGACCCGGGTATATTATTATGCGCTGACTTAAATGTCCCGTGGCGTATCAGACCCAGAGACTCCAACCCTTGCGGCACACTTGGGTTGGGGGCTTCCCCGCCGAGTCAATGGCGGATTCCATACAACCCGTGGAATATCAAACTTGTAGGGGAATACCACCTAACTCAGAAGTAAAACACAAATCATGATTTGAAATGAACAGACAGGTTGCGTGTTTTCAGAAAGTGCCCATGTATTTTTCAGAAATAGTTTTATACAGGATGTCTTGATGAAAAATTGCTTTCACTTATATATATGTATGTATGTTCCATTATACTATTTTTGGATTGCTTCGCGTGCCAGTATTTTTGTGCTGACCCCCCCCTCCTTCCAGGTTCTGAGGCACAGTTTAGGGGTTCAGCTACTCAGTAGATATTCTCGGATTTGCAGACTTGATCTTATAGTGGTGAGCCTTCTATTATTCGGAAGGCCTAATTATGTCAGACATTATCTTACTTATTATATTTTTGGTTCACTGGGGGCCTTGTCCCAGTTTTTTTTCAGACAGATGTTCATGTTCTTAGTAGAGATTTTCGCAGACTGCTGTCAGATAGTATTATTCAGAAATGTTGCAGAACTTGACCATGTTTTCCGTACTCAGTTTCAATTCCGCATTTTATTATGATTATAAATGTTGTGCCTGATAACCAGATAGAGAATGGGTGTTTTGGGCCTTCATGGTTTGGGATGCTCGTCACGGCTAGGGCCTAGGCTCGGGTCGTGTCAAACTTGGTATCAGAGCACGGTTCATGGTCCCAGGGTGTCTGCGAAATCACGTCGAGTAGAGTTCTGTTTATGGGTGTGTAGCGCGCCACACTTATAAACAAGAGGATACTAGGTGTTTAGGAATGTTTCCCTTCTTTGTGATTTAGTTCGTACTTCAGAGTCTAAACTGTCCCCTAATCAATGATCTCTTGTATTTCTGAAATACGACTATGCCTCCCTGTCACAACATCGATCAAGTGTTCAGGCAGATGTGGTCCGTCCCACCCATGGGATGCAGACCCATAATAGAGCTTCCACGCCGGAACCTGTCCCTACTCCGGGAGTCCCTCCAGTCCCAATCAGTCCACCTCAGGCTCCGCGGACTAATTCCAACTATCCACCAACTGCTCAGAGAGATATCTCAAATGCAGAGTTCAGACGGTCTATCCATATGCTGACACAGCTGGTAGCTAACCAGGCTCAACGATCGAAAGATGTTGGGTCTGCATGCGTTACATCTGAGGCTACTAGAGTTGGGCATTTCATGAAGATGAATCCACCGAAGTTCACTGGTAGAAAGGTGGTGGAAGATCCACAGGAGTTCGTGGATGAGATGGAGAAGATCTTTAAGGTAATGCATGTAGATGAGATTGAAGGAGTGGAATTGGCAACTTATCAGCTTAAGGATGTTGCAAATCAATGGTATGCAGACTGGGAAAATGCAAAAGGTAAGAGTGCTGAGCCTACAGTTTGGGGTGAGTTCGTAGAAGCTTTCCTTGACAGATTCTTTCCTCTGGAGTTGAGGGAGGCCAAAGAAGAAGAGTTCATGAATCTGAAGCAGGGCAGTATGAGTGTACAGGAGTACACTTTGAAGTTTAATCAACTAGCCCGCTATGCACCAAAATTGACTAGCAATATAAGAGCCCGGATGAGAAAAGTTGCATCCGGCCTTGCTGATAACCTAATACTTGAGTGCCAGGGGGCAATGTTGAATAGGGAGTTAGACTTTGCTAGACTGACAGTCCACATGCAACAGGTGGAAGAGAGGAAGAGAAAGATTGCTGAATCTAGAAAGAAGAACAGACAGGCCAAGAGAGTCAAATCTGCGGACCAGCACCAGAGTCAGCCGCAGAGTGGTAACTGGGGAAATAGGTGGTTGAAGAAGATGCGATTTTGGAATAATACACAGTCAGCAGCCAGCGCCCCAGCGCCCAGACCCCCTGCAGACAGACAGACTCAGAGCTTTCAGACTCCTCATGGATCTAGAGCACCAGATACTCAGTCGCAGGGTAGCGTGGCTTAGCAGCATCGCACTTACCCGCGATGTGAAAAGTGTGGTAAGAATCATCCGTGGAAATGTCAGTTGGGCACACGTGTATGTTATTCATGTGGTCAGCCAGGCCACTTCCAGAGGGACAGTCCATCTACTAGGAGGAGTGTTGGTGGTGCGAAGTTTCAGGGCAATTCCACAGCGCCACCCCCGTCTCAGAAGGGCGCCACATCAGCTGTCGGGAACAGTCGCAACCGGTTATATGCCTTGACCAACCGCCAAGAGGCGGAAGCTTCCCCAGATGTTGTTACCGGTATGTTACAAATCTTTTCCCGTGATGTCTGTGTGTTACTTGATCCCGGATCTACCTTATCCTATGTAACCCCTTATGTGGCTGTTGGTTTCGGGTTTGAGCCCAGTGTAATTTCTGAACCCTTCTCTATTTCTACCCCGGTGGGGGATTCTATTGTTGCTAGAAAGGTATATAGGGGTTGTGTGGTGACTGTTGGTAGTTGGGATACGGTGGCAGACCTTATAGAATTGGACATGGTTGCATTTGATGCTATCTTAGGGATGGATTGGCTCCATTCATGCTACGCCATATTGGATTGTAGGACCCGTAGAGTTACCTTTTCTTTCCCGAATGAACCAATGATAGAATGGGAAGGGCATTCTTTAGCACCCAAAGGGCACTTTATATCTTATCTCAGAGCTCGAAAACTCATTTCTAAGGGTTGCTTGTATCACCTTATTCGAGTCAAGAGCTCTAAAGTTGAAAATCCTCCTCTTCAGTCTGTCCCTGTGGTGAATGAATTTCCAGAAGTCTTTCCCGAAGATCTCCCAGGGATACCCCCTGATAGGGAGATAGAGTTTGGTATTGATGTGTTGCCAGATACCCGTCCCATTTCTATTCCGCCATATAGAATGGCTCTCGCAGAGCTAAAAAAGTTGAAAAAGCAGCTAGCAGACCTCCTAGATAAGGGATTTATACACCCCAGTGTATCTCCTTGGGGTGCACCTGTACTTTTCGTGCGTAAGAAAGACAGTTCCCTTCGTATGTGCATAGATTACCGTCAGTTGAATAAGGTCACAATTAAAAACAAATATCCTTTTCCTAGGATTGATGATCTTTTTTACCAGCTTCAGGGTGCTAGATGTTTTTCAAAAATAGACCTTCGTTCAGGCTATCATCAGTTGAAATTTAGGGAGTCAGACATTCCCAAAACAGCTTTCCAAACCCGATATGGTCACTATGAGTTTCTTGTCATGTCCTTCGGGTTAACTAATGCCCCTGCAGCCTTCATGGATCTTATGAACAGATTTCTCCGTCAGTTTATTGACTCGTTTGTCATTGTATTTATTGATGATATTCTGATTTATTCTAAGAGTAAGGAGGATCATGCCGATCACCTTCGAATCATTCTTCAGACTCTTAAGGGCCATCGGTTGTATGCCAAATTTCCCAAGTGTGAGTTCTGGATAGATTCTATTGCCTTCTTAGGGCATATTGTGTCTAGTGACGGGATTAGAGTGGACCCCTAGAAAGTTGAGGCAGTGAGAAAATGGCCCAGACCCACGACTCCAACCGATATTCGGAGCTTCTTAGGTTTGGCAGGTTATTACAGAAGATTCGTAGAGGGTTTTTCATCCATAGCAGCTCCACTCACTAAACTGACTCAGAAAAAGGTAAAGTTTGTGTGGTCTGATTTATGTGAAAATAGTTTTGAGAAGTTGAAAGACAGACTGACCACTGCACCTGTTTTGACTCTTCCCGAGGGTGTTGATGGTTTTGTGGTTTACTGTGATTCGTCCCGTGTGGGACTTGGCTGCGTTTTGATGCAACATGGTAAGGTGGTAGCTTATGCATCTAGGCAGTTGAAGGTGCACGAGCGAAACTACCCTACTCATGATTTGGAGTTAGCGGCTGTGGTGTTTGCCCTTAAGATTTAGCGGCACTACTTGTATGGTGTTCATGTTGATATCTTCACTGATCACAAGAGTCTGCAGTATGTTTTCTCACAGAAAGAATTGAATCTCAGGCAGAGGCGGTGGTTGGAACTTCTGAAAGACTATGATATGAGCCTGCATTACCGTCCGGGCAAGGCAAATATGGTAGCCGACGCCCTCAGCAGGTTGTCTATGGGCAGCCTTTCTCATGTAGAAGAAGACAAGAAAGAGATGGTGAAGCATATTCACCGCCTTGTGAATCTGGGAGTGCGACTGTTAGATTTCAAAGACGGAGGGGTGATTGTTCATGAGTTAGCTAAGTCATCCCTTTGTGCTGAAGTGAAGGAGAAGTAGATTGAAGATCCCATCCTGATGCAAATCAAGAAAGATGTGGGTCAACAGAAGGTGATGTCTTTTAAAGTTGGTGGTGATGGCATTCTGAGGTTCCAGGGTAGATTATGTGTTCCGAATGTCGACGGGCTTCGAGAAAGAATTCTTGATGAAGCTCACACCTCAAGGTATGTTGTTCATCTTGGTTCTACTAAGATGTACCATGATTTGAAATCTATGTTTTGGTGGAATAATATGAAGCGAGATGTGGCTAACTTTGTTTCTAAGTGCTTGAATTGCCAACAAGTGAAAGTAGAACATTTGAGGCCAGGAGGTACTTCCCAAGAAATAGCGTTGCCCTTGTGGAAGTGGGAAATGATCAATATGGACTTTATCACAGGACTTTCGAAGTCCCGAAATCAGTATGACTCTATATGGGTGATTGTAGATAGGCTGACCAAGTCAGCTCACTTTCTACCTGTAAGGACTAACTATTCGGGGGAAGATTATGCCAAGCTGTTCATTGCAGAAATTGTCCGTTTGCATGGAGCGCCTGTCTTCATTATATCCGACCGAGGTACGCAGTTTTCTTCTCAGTTTTGGAGATCGTTTCCGAAAGGTTTACGTACCCAAGTGAACTTATGTACAACATTCCACCCTCAGACTGATGGGAAAGCTGAACGCACCATCCAGACCCTGGAGGACATGTTGAGGGCCTGTGTGATAGACTTTAAAGGTTGTTGGGTTGATCACTTGCCACTGATAGAGTTTGCCTATAACAACAGTTTCCACTCTAGTATTAAGATGGCACCTTTTGAGGCATTTTATGGTAGGATATGCAGGTCTCCAATAGGCTGGTATGAAGCAGGTGAGATGCAGATGTATGGGCCTGATCTTGTTCATCAGGCAATGGAGGATGTGAAACTCATTAGGGAACGACTTAAGACAGCTCAGAGTCATCAGAAATCCTATGCCGACGTCAGAAGAAGAGAGTTAGAGTTTGAGATTGGAGATTGGGTTTTCCTCAAAGTTTCTCCCATGAAGGGAGTTATGCGTTTCGGGAAGAGGGGAAAGCTAAGTCCTCGCTATATAGGCCCGTATCAGATTGTAAGAAGAATAGGTGGAGTTGCGTATGAATTAGAATTGCCTGCAAGTTTGGGTTCTGTTCATCCAGTAGTCCACATATCCATGTTGAAGAAGTGCATCGGAGATCACTCCTTGGTGGTGCCCATTGATGAGATCAAGGTGGGCGATTCCTTGTCTTACGAGGAAGAGCCCGTGGAAATCCTAGATCGACAAGTGAGAAAATTGAGGAGTAAAGAGATAGTCTCAGTTAAAGTGTTATGGCGAAATCAGAAAGTTGAAGAAGCAACATGGGAGTCGGAGCATGACATGAAAGTGAGATACCTAAGCCTATTTGAACCAGCAAATAACAAATTAGAAGGTACAATTCTTGCTTTATGTTTCCTTCTATGTATGAATCTGCTTGAAATCGTCCGTGACTATTCCCGCGTCATCATTCGGGGATGAATGATCCCAAGGGGGGGATATTGTAATGCCTCATAAAAGTCATGCATGTATTAGACTGTAATTTCTGAGCTTTAGACTTAAGTTTTAAAATTTTTCTAAGTGTTGAAATGACTTAGACTCATTCTTAGCTGGCAACCTTTGGGATACAACTTCTCGACCTTCCCGACCTTCAATTTTAGATTTTCAAGTTTCGTTACGATCGTTCAATCTCATAGTACATCACGGATAAGTTTTGGAATTTTTCGGAATGCATAAGGCTGCGTTTGGATTTTAAAACAGTAGCAAAACGCATGGCCTATTGCCCAGTTTTTTCAGCATTTCAGGGTCAATTTCAAACGATCATAACTCCCTGTATATAATGCACTGTGTGCGCTATAATATATCAAACGAAATTTATTTGAGTCCTATTTCAAATGCAGTTGGTTTCATCCAATTTGAATATATGAGTAAAAAGGTATAATCGATTTACTCCAGCCTATCAAACTGTCAACTGAGGGACAAATTTGACCTTAATTGTTCCTTAGGGGTATTTTGGTCATCCTCCACCCCTATATATACCACCAACACGGGATTTAATCCCTCAAACAACATAATACACATGCTTTCCTCAAAATTCCTCAAGAATTCTCCTTAGGGTTTCAAAATAAAAACTCAAATAGTTCAAGATTCAACCGTAAGTTTTCAAAGATAATTACATATTCGGAATCACCAATCCGCAAGCTTCAAGAAACATCTATTATCCTTGGAAATAGAGGTACGCGGGGTTTTCCCTAAAATCTCATGGGCATAGAAATCATGTTTTAAGTATCGGGTTTTCGAATTCATGTGCATACTCATTATTCGTATTCGCTTGAGACCTACATGGGTTAATAAATATAAGTTTCTAATTATCCCATTTAGCCTATATAATTCATAACATCTCTTATCAATTAAATATAATTCATATTCTCACTCCTTTATTATTATTATTATTTTTTTCTATCTTTTATTTCTCTTTCTTTTTTTCCTTTTTTTTTGTTTTTCTCTCTTTTGCCTTTAATTTACTATTTTTTTTTTTTTATTTTTCCACTTATTTTTTACTCGTTTCTTACACTTTTTTTCTTTATTCTTTTTCATCATTTTTTTCTTTTTCAATTTTATTTCTTTGCATTCTTTTTTTTTGTATTTCCGTTTTCCCCTTTTTCATTCTTGGCTAGTCATTTTTGTCATTTTTCTTATTTTTTTATATTCTTTTCCTAATCTTTTTTTTTGTCATTGCATTTTATATTTTTTACTTTAAATTTATTTGTATCATACTATATATTTCAAATAAATTTATTATTTGTATTTGAATAGTTTAGTTGTCAGTATGTGCAATTTATCATTTGCATATATACAAATAAGTATATGAATTAAAATCAGTATGGGTTGTGGTACAGTGGATGGAGCTGCTCCACCCTTAGCCAGAGGTTGAGGGTACGGCCCTGGTTATGGAGAAAACTTTGTTGGGAGCGCTGCCACCTTAATGGGCGCTGCAACGTCCGATCCGAATTAGTCGGGGCTCCAACGCAGGCACCGAACACCGGCTGAAAAACCAAAATAAAGTATATGAATTAATTATATTTTCTTGAGACTAAAATATATATGGCTGAGGATCCACATAGCCCTCGAATTATAAATGTTGGATGAATATAAATAATATGCGCTTATGGTATTTTCGTTATCATAAAAAAAAAAAGAAGGAAACCAAAAATAGAAAAAAAATAAAAAAGTAGAAAGAGAGGTAGAAATTAGAGATAGAAGAGAGAAAAAAGCGTAAAGAAAGAATTGAAGAAAAAAAATACAAAAAAAAAAAAGAAAAATAATGAAAAAGGAGAAAAGAAAAAAGAAAAAGATGATGGCGAAAACAAATATACTGAGTGGTTACGATATTTTAGTCATCATCCATAATTTGTACTCGACTTAACCATGTTCTTCAAAAATAAAAAAATATAAAACATAAAATACAATCAAAAAGGAAAAAAATGAGAAAGAAGTAAAAATAAAAAAAATAAAAATAAAAAAAAGGAGACTAAAAAGGAAAAGGACAAAAAGAAAAAAGAAAGAGAAACAAAGGTTAAAGGATAGAGATAGAAGAGAGAAAAAAAGAAATGACAAAAAAATAAAAAAAAAGAAAGAAAAAAAAAGAAAACTAGAGACTACATATAGAAGAGAGAAAAAAAAAACTAAAAAGAAAAAAATTTAAAAAAAAAAAGAAATGAAAAAAAAGTCAAGTTGATATGATATGGAAATTTTAAGTTTTTGACTTAGGAGTTAAAGTGGGTTGAAACCATTTTTACCCAATCCATATTTCACCAAATTCATATTTACCCATATTTATATGGGCAGATTGCAATCCAAATCATTTTTGTTCGATCCATATTTAATCCATCCAAATCCAATCCAATCCGTCCGTTTGCCACCCCTAATGGGAACATAATGAAAATAGATTCAAGAAGGAGATTCACGTCTCATGTTTAAAGAGAACACAAAAAATTAGTTCATGCGATCCTTAAAACTTCACAAAACAGAAGATGAATATTGTTTCGAGTTCTACAGAGGCCTATAACAATAAATCCCTGAAATATTATCGAACATCTTTCCGTGTGACATTCCATTTCTACACATAAGAAGGCTTTGAAGTGTTCCAGAAATGCAATTATGTATATCAGGAAATAATTTCAAGATAATAACTGCTAGTTGAGTACTCGCTTGAGAAATTAACTCCTCCATTTGATCGGACAAGAAAATAATCCAATGTATTTTTTTGGTCATTTTCTTTGTAATACGGTTGATATGTTGTTGTCATGTTGACATGAGAAAGAAGGACATGAAATTTTGTTCAACTTTTGGATCATGCAAGGAAATACAGTCATGAGTGGATTCATCATTCCACTCCCATTAACAGCATCAGGACTCCTAATCTTTGGCAAGGTAAAACAACCAGCAAACCTTAAGTAGATTCATCAATCGACTCTCATTTGCAGCACGAGGACTCTTAAGCGTACCAGAACCTAAATTGTAGGCTACGTCGATAGATTATATGACAGGAAATGAAATTTCTGATGAATAAAGATATAAGAAGACAAATCAAAACAAGTAACGAATACAAGAGATGTTGGTGAACACTAACCTTTAGAAGATTGCACTGCTTATTTGCTCTGTTTAGTGATTTTAGCGTTTTAGAGATTCTGAGGGTTTGTATATCCTGCTGTTTCTAAAAATCGTTGCAGTGGGCTCTTTCATGAAACGAATTTCAAACTTGACCTCCAGGCTTGCTAAAACCCCTCGAGTCACGGTTGCCATGGATTTTGTTGTCATAGACTCACAACTCTTGAGGAGCCAACCATGTTTAGCGGATTTCTATTTTTATTGACGCGTAATGGTAGACTGAGTGCTTCTTCAATAGGTAGATATCTTGTTTTCCCAGTTAATACCTCGAGAACCAGGAAACTTATATGGATATCTTGGTTGATGTAATTAGACACTATGATAGACATTAAGATGCTTCCTTAAAACCCAGGATTTTGTCTATTAATAGAACTTTATTGAAAGAAAGAAAGGCTAAGGTTTACAATTTAATCTGAAAAGCATAAAAACTGACTAAACCAAAAGTAGGCTATATATACATAGCCAATAACCTAAAGGTCCATAAACTAAAGGCCCAATAACATATGGGCTAACATCCCCCCTCAAACTCACAATGCAACAGCAATAAGCATTGAGAGTTTGTCACACAAAAAACGAAATCGAGACGCCGACTGAGCCTTCGTAAAAAGGTCAGCAATCTGCAAAGACGATGGAACAAAAGGAAGCGATATGGTCCCGAGCTGCAAATGATGACGGGTGAAGTGACAATCAATCTCAATGTGCTTCGTACGCTCATGGAAGACAGAATTCTTTGCAATTTGTACCGCACTTTTGTTATCACAATGCAGGGGAGTAGGCATAGAAATGTGAACCCCCATATCTGCAAGAAGCCAACGTAACCAAATAATCTCACATGTAGTCACAGCCATGGCACGATACTCAGCCTCCGTGGAAGATCTAGAGACAACATCTTGTTTCTTGCTCTTCCACGAGATTAAAGAGTCTCCAAGAAACACACAAAAACCAGTGGTGGATTTACGATCATTGCGATCTCCATCCCAATCAGCATCACTATAGGCTCGCAACTCGAGAGATGACGTCGAGGGAAACAAGAGATTCTGAAACTGAGTGCCACGAAGATACCTTAGAATACGAAGTACAGCTCCCCAGTGCACAGAAGTAGGAGCAGTAACAAACTGGCTAACAACATGAAAATACTACAAGCTAACACTAATATTACAATCTGAAAATTCACTCAATTCATTATGTCAAAAACTAAGGAAAAATAAGAGCTAAGGTGCCTATTTATACTTATTACAAACAAGGACAAAAATACTCTTAATGAAGGGTGCTCCTTTGGAGTGTAAAAAGGGAGTCTTAAAAGACAACAATAGCCCTAAAATGGGGCGCCTCTTGAGTGTCAAATCATAGTGTGCAAAGTCCATTTTTTCCTTTAAGTGAGGCGCCTCTTGAGTATAATGGTTCCCTTCTTCTCCTTCAACTTGACAAGGCTTTAAAATGCTCCAAACATTTGCCAATTCCGAAGTTTGAACCTTTGACAATGCCTTGTACAATTTTGTGCTCTTCATGCTTGTATCATCCTCTCCATCTTGAAGGAATTTGTCCTCAAATTCAGATCTTGCAAAATCAAAGAGAGAAGAAAAACAAGCACAGAATCCTCTTGGTAGGAGGGTTAGCATTAGTGCCAAATTACATGAACACACCAAGGGGCCACACTCTTAGAATATAGCTAACAATCCTTTGTAATGATTATGAAACACTTACTACAAGCAATACAAAGGACATGACTAAGATATGCATCAAAGAGAGGAGAGTGCAACCCAAAATCATCATATATTTCAACATGCCAAGGTTGTTCACATTTTAAATACAATCACGGGTCCTTTGTATGTGACATGAAAAGCTTAGTATGAATGGCATAAAGGAGGTGGTTTTGGCAAATATCTAGAGATAAGGAAAATACAATGGTCTTAACGGCTTTACTATACCCAAAAGGTAAGACTACCTTTAGCTTAGGAACCATAAGATACGTTTGTTTCATTACCTCTACAAAGGACCTCATCAAATATGGTTCCACTATTGATCCTAAGGTCCACCTCACCCACACATCACTATCATTTAAACAAGGAAAACAGCCACCAAACTTCCTACCTCTTCCCAATACAAAATTCAGAATTAACATTCTTATCATCATAGCTAAAGAGGTAGTATAGAAAGGAATCAAGTATGAAGACATCATGCCGAGGGGGTAAAATTCTAAAATACAACCAGAAATCCTTTATTCTAACCATGAAACATCTAGTATGAGCATTACAAAGGATAGGTATAAGACAAACATCAAAGGAAAATAAGCACAAGCCGAAACAATCCCTTTTCCTCTCCACTAGTACACCGGGATCAAATGGGTGAAGTGTCCAAGGGACTAAACTGAATCTACTCATTTCATCTACTAAGGTATCACACTCACCCAAAGCATTTGTTCTTAAGGGAAGACTAGCATACAAGGATAAGGACCTACGGTTTAGTAGGCTTCCCTTAACAAATACACCTCATCATCCGCAATCTCTCCATACACAGGATCACCAAGAACACAATTAATATCAAGGTTCTCACCACATAAGAAGTTCAAGGGACCATATTCATTATCAAGATCAACATTATAAACATCAACACTAACTTGAGGATCATCAAGAACATTATACATAAACTCAAGTAGTGGACTACATTCTTGAGTAAATTGATCATTATTCACATCCTCACTAATTGTTGGCAACTCACATATCTACGTAGACTCACCTAGTTTTTTACAAGGGTCAACTAGTATGTGAATACTCTTGTCACTTAGTAATGGAACCTTATTCAAGTCATAAGTGCTAGCACTAGATGGACACAAATTATTCTTACAAAAATAATTAATTTTGTCATCTAAAGGATCAACTAGTGCTTGCGTACTCACAACAAGAGTTTGGTCCTTATGCAACCTAACAATACTAAGAGTGTCCTAAAATGAAGATTCACACACTTCTTTACTAAGAAAATCTGAAACTACACCACTTTGGCCACTACTAGCCATATCACAATATTTTAAGTTCAAGAAAGTGTAGAAGATAGCTTTGTTACCTTGTAGATCATGGGAAGTGTGTTCTTCACTTGGGTTTGAATTATGGAATCCTTCATTCTCCACATTACAAGGGATTATGTCAAGGTTTCCCTTTGGACTAACTTCTTCATCACCTATCCTAAAATTGGGACTTTCGGTCAAGGGCTTGAAGGGAACTTTCTTGGGCTTTTCCTCAGGACTTCTAGGATCTTGAACCTGCACATGAGAAGAGAAAATACTAGGCAAAATGCTAGCATTTGGGTTAGTGAATAACAAGGGTCCTTTGTGGACAAGATCCACAATCAAGCATTTTTTCCCCCTTCCAACTTCTCTACCCATGGTTTCCCCTTCCTTTTCCCTTCTTTCTTCATATTCTTATTGTACCTCACCATTCATTTTCTCTCTATCTTGAGGCTTGGCCTCACTCTCTTTGGTTTCTAACTCGTGGAGAGGAGTCATTGGATTTTGTGAAGTATAGGATCTTTGGACTTGAGGAGTTTGGAATTGTGAAGGTAGCCTTTGGTCAAGTGAGTTTGGAACTTGGTGGTTTGAATTTTATGGAGATTTTGGTGGACATAGTATATAAACCCTAACTTTAATTCTAATCATTTCACCCCTCATTGCATCCATATCACCCTTCATACCTCTCCTCAAAGCATCATTATTATCCTTTATTTTTCGGGCAAAGGCCTCCAATCGAGCCATCAAAACTCCGATAGCATCATT
This sequence comes from Capsicum baccatum var. pendulum, assembly GCA_030864225.1. Taxonomy (NCBI): domain Eukaryota; kingdom Viridiplantae; phylum Streptophyta; class Magnoliopsida; order Solanales; family Solanaceae; genus Capsicum; species Capsicum baccatum. Next base: position 49,081 of record JAQZCD010000195.1, on the reverse strand, counting down.
TCCCAAAGGTTGGGAAGTAGTACTTTTGGATTCCATGGAAAATGTACCTAAAAAGTGCAAAAAAAAAAAAAAAAATAAGCAAAACATCCTACAAAACAATCAAATAAGTTAGTTCAAAAAGGCCTCACCACACTGACACTCGGATCTTACCTCACACTTGGTCTAACAAGTGTTGAAAACTTGGCAAGTGAATGAGTGGTGAATATGCTTTGGTCCGGAATCAATTTTTATTTGATATGACTCAAATAAAATGATGTATGGACTTGAACCAACAAATTACTACGAATTAAAAAATGAGAAAAGCACACAAAAATCGAAGATACGAAATAATCGGACTCTAATCTAATTACCAATCTAGTAGGTACTTACTAGTTTGATAATTAGTGAAAGAACAACAAAATTGTAACTAAGAACAACAATTAGAAACTAGGAAATCTACCTAAGAACTCAATTTGGCCGATTAACTAGTGATGACGTGGCAGTTTGTGATTGGATGTTGAGTTTTCAACTTTTTTTTCAACCCTAATTCTCAAGTCTCGGCCTAGAACCCCTTTGGTGAAGAAGAATTTCATTTGGGAGGAAAAAATGAAGGTTTGAAAGCCTTTTTGGAGCTTCAAGTGAATTAAAAAACAATGGTCCCCTCTTTGTACTTGGAATGTACTTGATTTTGTACTTTGATTATTCCTTTGTCTCTTTTTTCTTTGGATGACAATGAATATGCCAAGGAATATTCTTTCACAAATACCGAGTACACTCTCTTTCTTCTTCTTTTTTGGATCAAACACACTCTTTGAATATTCTTCCTTGGTAAGACTTGATGAACATGAAAGAACAAGATGAATATTTAAGAGTTGACCAAAGTTTGACCCCTAACCAAATAAACTCCAAATCTGATTTGTTTTGTAGATCTAGGTTCCTTAGGCCAAGGTGAACTCAAATAACTAAAAATCAGCAACAAACCAACATCCAACTTCAAAACCCACACGGATCTAATATCAAAAAGCTTCAAAACACCATATCCATGGAGGTTCTTAGCTCAAACTCAACCAAATCTTGTTCCAAATGTAGATCTAGACTCCCTAGGTGCTAGGGAACAAGAATCTAGCACTTTAAACCAACAAAAAACACAAAAACAAAGTAGATCTAAGATCTAAAAATCTGTCAAAACACAAAAACGGGTTAACAATTTTTTTGTGAGATTTTCGATTTTCTACAATCTTTTTTGTTGATTTTCTTCAAGGTAATCAATAATCCAAAACTTAGGGTTGTAGGAACAACCCTAAAACATGGATTTGATACCAAATATTACAAGAGAAGACTAGGAATTCATGAAATGGACATATAAGATGCAAAAATCAGCAAGCACATAAAGAGAAAAACAACACAAAGAAAAGGGGTGAAGAAGAAGAGTGCTTGAAATTAAAGGATAGATAGAAAGACTCTTACTTCTACCAAGTGATTAACAAAAGATGGTGTATCAAACCACCAATCACACCTCACCAATAGAAGCTCAAACCTTCATCTTAGGTGGACCAAGGAAATTCACACTCCTCAAAATCCATTTTTCTTGTCAATTTGTCAACACAAGTGAAATCCATCAATTGTGCTAACCCTAATTCAGTTTCTCTCTCTTAAGGAGGAGGAGAATACTACAAGCTAATACTAATATTACAATCTGAAAATTCCCTCAATTCATTATGTCAAAAACTAAGGAAAAATAAGAGCTAAGGTGCCTATTTATACTTATTACAAACAAGGACAAAAATACCCTTAATGAAGGGTGATCCTTTTGAGTGTAAAAAAGGATTCTTAAAAGACAACAATAGCCCTAAAATGGGGCGCCTCTTGATTTTCAAATCATAGTGTGCAAATTTCATTTTTTCTTCAAGTGAGGCGCCTCTTGAGTGTAATGGTTCCCTTCCCCTCTTTCAACTTGACAAGGCTTTAAAATGCTCCAAACACTTGCCAATTCTAAAGTTTGAACCTTTGACAATGCCTTGTACAATTTTGTGCTCCTCATGCTTGTATCAGTCAACATGGAAAGAAAGGGTGTAATGGAGGTTGAAAATATCTCTTTCCTAATTATGTATCTTGTAAGTACATATTTTGCAATAATTCATTAAGATCAACAAAAGGAGCAATTCCTAATTGGCTATATTTGTTTGTTAGCCTTAATGAACCATTGCAAAAAAATAAACACAAAGCCATGTAATTAGAAAATAAATATGTTCATTCTCCATTGCATCCTCTCCTTTCATGCAGGCCTCAATAAATTTCTCATAAAATAATTTTTTTTTATCAATGTCGCCGTGTGGAAAAATAAAGTTTGACTTTGTGACATTGACGGTTGCACTAATCTCCTCATCATGAGGTCTACGCCCTGTCAAAGCTACAATGTCCAATACCATTGGATCTAGGGGCGGACCCACGTGGTCCGTGCTGGGTGCTTGAGCATTCATTGACCCCATACAAGTTTTATATATTTATATAGAAAATACTATAATATTGGTTATAATGTATTGTTAAGCAACCATAAACAAAAACGGTTGTTAGGTGTGTTGTCTTTGTTGTTCAAGTTATGCACCTTGATGCCTCAAGTATATGGGTTCGATTTATGGTATTAATACTATTTTTTTCTTAAAGGAAGTGAGCATCCATATTATTCAAATTCTGAATCAGCCCCTGGTTGGATCCATTATGCCAAAGTTGAAGTGGAAAGAGTTACCTGATTGTATTTGTGGTTGGTGTAAAGAATGCAATTTTTTATTATAAGAGGAGATTGTTGGATGATTGTATTAGTGTTAATTTATGATTATAAGCGAAGATGTCCCTCGTTTGGTTAAACTTTCCATGCCTTTTTATTTTTGATTGTATTATTGTGAGGGCACGTGTGCTTGATCCATACTGTAAAGGCCTGCAGGACTTTGTGGTAATTCCTCCAAGGTAAAGAAGTTGTTGTCTTTATTATGGATGTCACTTGGCAAATGCATATACGACTTGATTAACTTCGCGATAACAATGTTGGAATTGCCAATTAATGCTCTGGGCAAGTTTTTGAGCTTTACTGATTGTCTCTTTCAGATGCCAAAAAAGAAGAATTTTGCCATTTAGCATGTCAATAATTAATGAACAAAACCAGAATTCTTGGATTATGAACTCTGTAACATGAAATGAGAAAGAAGAGAGGAAGAACAAGAAAAGTGGAAGTCTTTTTATTGATTGAATCTTGTCAATGTGTGATACATAGAGTGTTTAGCATCTAGATATAGTCAATTATAAAAGAGTCTGGAAGCTAACTACTTAAATAACTTAATTATTTACAATACACCGAGTTAGTTATTAACTATTTTTCGAAAAACAGTTAACACTGTTTCAACAGTGTTTTCTTCAATGGCTCAACTGATCTTCCTTGTTTCAACACTCCCTCTCAAGCTAGGTAATCCTGAATAGATTAAACATGCCTAGCTTGGATAACAAGTGTTCATGTTGAGCCCTATTGAGACCCTTAGTTAGCATATCAGCAGGCTGATCCCTGGTAAGAATATAGTTGACTGTTACTAGTCCTTGATTGAGCTTCTTCCTTATAAAATAAAATGGCAGTCTATTTCAATGTGCTTTGTCCTTTTATGATATACAGGATTGGATGCAATTTGAATGGTAACTTGATATCAATGTAGATCTTAGCAGGTTGTTTAACATCAATCCCAATCTTCTCTAATAGTCCTAGTAACCAGACGAGTTCAGCCATAGTTGCAACAATGCTTTTGTATTCAGCTTCTACTGGACTCCTGCAGATAGTATTCTTAGATTTCCAAGAAATAATAGATTCTCCCAACTTCACAAAATATCCGGTAATAGATCTTCTTAAGAATGGACATAATGTCTAATCTGCATCACAGTATGCTGAGACTTCAACATTTGACTGATTGGACATTAACACTCCATGTCCAGGTTATTTCTTGATGTGCTTGACTAGTCTAATAGTTGCATCCATGTGAGAATTTTTTGGTTGCTGTAATACTTGACTGAGAGGTTGGACACTATAAGCAATATCAAGCCCGGTCATTGTGACATGCAACAATTTCTGTGTGAGTCTCTGATAAGCATGCACATTTACTGGTGGATCATTGACTTCGTGCTCATTCTTATGGACATGACCATCATATTCTTCAGTAGTCAGCTTGATGTTTATATCAATAGGTGTAGCAACTAGTCTAGCAGTTCCAAGTCCTAACTCAGAAATAAGTTCTAATGCATATTTTCTTTGATACATCAAATTACCTTTCTTTGATCTTGCAAATTCAATTCCCCAGAAAAATTTGAGTTCATACAAGTCTTTTATCCTTAAAGCTTGCTGAAGTTTTCCTTTAGTATCTCTAATCAATATTAGGTTGTCTTCTATTATTAACATATCATCTACATAGACTAAGAAAAGAGTAATACCCTCACCGGTCTTCTTTATGTATACAGATTGATCTAGTTGACTTTGTTTGAATCCTATTTTGATCAAGGTTTAAGATAACTTGGCATTCTACTGCCTAGGAGCCTGTTTAAGGCCATACAGTGATTTCAAGAGTCTACACACTAGTTTATTCTCCCCCTAGCTCTTGAATCCCTGTGGTAAGTCCTTTTCAAATTGATTTCTTGTTCGTCAATTTCTCTCTTATTCATCTCCCCCTTTTCTAGGCTTTCCTTTAACTTTGAAATAGAAGCATCAATTTTAGTACGATGGTGCTTAAGATCATTGTAATTCTCATTTCTTTTAGTAAGCCTATCCATCAGGTTTACCTTCTTGGCAACCTTACTAAAATAGTCATCCTCCAACCTTTTAGCTTCTGGAAAATTTGTGAACAGGGATGAAAGATTTTTCTCCAGTTCCTTCAAAGCATGTGCTTTCTCAATCGAGAGATTAGTTGATCCTGCATATATAGGAAGGCTATCTATCATTACCACTTCAATCATGGGTTAATTTCATATCCTTCTTATTCAAAAAAATTTATTGACTACATCGAGGCTTCAATTCCTAACTTATTCGCCAATGCCTGGCCATGAAATTTCAAGTTGGGAATTGAAGCATCGATGTAGCTAATAAATTTCTTTGAATAAGGAGGATATGGAATTACCTCATGATTGAAGTATTAATGGTAGAAAGTCTTCCTATATGTGATGAATCACCCAATCTTTCGGTTGAGAAAGAACATGATTTGGAGACATTGGATAAAAATCTTCCATCGTTGTTCGCAAATTTTCATCATGCGAAGAGTCAGGAGGATGACTATTTTAGTAAGGTTGCCAAGAAGGTAAACGTGATTGATAATCTTACTAAAAGCATGGAGCGTTACAATGATCTCAAGCACCATTGCATTGATGCTTCTATTTCAATGTCGAAGGCGTGCCTAAAAAAGTGGAGATGAATAAGAGAGCAATCGAGTAACAAAAAATCAATTTGAAAAATGATATTTTCCCCTTGGAATATGCATTGGAACAACTAGGAGCGGAATCTCTAATTTTAAAGAAAGACATGGTTGATTCTCTGACTACTCAAGCAAAGGCTAGTTGGGCAGAGACTATAAGCAAAAGATAATTGCCTTGGGAATGTGAAGTTGTCAAGACATATTTAATGGATGAAAATATGTTTTGTTGTTTACTCATGGTTAATTTGAATAGGAGTTTGCTTCTTTTTCAATTGATTTTATTCCTTATTTTCTAATATTTGTTAATTAGCAAAATATATTATTTCATAAATATTTATACATAGCGTAGGCAAATTCTATGGGGTGGAGTGTGGGGGTGGGGAGGAGTCCCATGTGGAACGCCACATACACAACTTAGTTTCCCTATTTGTTCTGGATCTAGGTTGATATATATTCCGCTTGTTGAGAATCGACAATGGTGATTCATAAAGCTGAGTTTTAGTGAGTTGAAGAAGAAAAGGAAACCCGAAATTGAACTTTTAATTGAGAAAAAAAAGGAAATGAACTACTTACTACAAAATATATACACACCTCTTTTTATAGAGTTATTTTCTAACTCTAACCGTCTAACTAACTCATCTAGCTAAATTAACTTTACTCACGAACTGACCAACTCATTCATATGAAGTCCACTATACAATGTGACTAACTCATATATTGTAACCAACTAATTGACCAAAATACTGAACACGCTACTCAAGCTGATGAGTGAAATAGATCATTCACTGCCAGTTTTGATAAAATATAAATATGTTATGTCTTGCCCAAGCTCTTTGTAAGTAGATCTGGTAACTGTTCTTTAGTAGTCACAAGATGAATCAAAATCATTTTCTGCAAAAATGTTTCCCTGACAAAGTGGTAGTCAATGTCAAAGTGCTTTGTTCTCTTATGAAAAATTAGGTTGACTACAATTTGTAATGCAACTTTGCTTTCACACAACAAGTTTACTGGCTGTTGAATATTAACTCCCAACTCCTTGTATAAGCCTATAAGCCAAGTGATTTCAGCAATTGCTGAAGCCATGCTTCTGAACTCTGCTTCAGCTGAACATGCTATTATCTTTTGCTTTTTTGATTTCCAAGACACTAAATCAGCTCCAAATTTAACCAAATACCCAGTCACAGACCTCCTAGTTTGTAGACAAGTTCCCCGGTTAGAGTCACAAAATGCTGTCAATGTATCTAAGCCTTAAGATGGCATGAACAGGCCTAATCCAGGGAAAGACTTGATAGACTTCACTACCCTGTGATAATAGCTTCCATGTGGGATTTTTTAGGTGCAAGCATGAATTGACTCAATACTTATACTGCAAAGGAAATGTCTATCATTGTCATGGTCAAATACAATAATCTACCTACTAGTCTTTGGTATTTATCAATGTCTTTTAAAGGCTTATCAGCTGGACTTTCTCCTAAGTCTTCCACATGTGAATCATATCTAATTAAGGTCAGCCTCAAACTTGGATCAAATGCTGCATACATTAGCTTAGCTCTACTCAGTTCCAACTCTGAGATAATCTCCAGAGCATACTTTCTTTGGCTCATGACAATCCCCTCCTTGGACTTAGCAAGTTCAATACGAAGAAAGAACTTTAGGATACCTATGGCTTTCATCTTGAACCTAAGTTTGAGATCACTTCTGGTCTGATCAATTAGGCTGCTACAATTGCCAGTTACTAAAAGATCATCAACATAGACTAGTACTATGACTAGTTCCTTCCCTGTTGTCTTTATATAGAGAGAATAGTCATAGTGACTTTGTACAAATCCATGTTGAACAAGAGCCTCTGTCACTTTCAAGTTCCAATGCCTTGGAGCTTATTTAAGACCATAAAGTGACTTTTTCATTTTGAAGACCTTGCCACCTTCTCTTATCTACAAAAACCAGAAGGAAGAACCATATACACATCATGAATGAAATCACCATGCAAAAAAGCATTGTGAACATCCATTTGGAACACAAGCTAGTGCTTAGCAGTAACAACAACAATCGTTAACCTAATTGTGACCATTTTAGCCACTAGAGAGAAGGTTTTGAGTAGTCCAATCCTTCCTTTTGACTAAAATTCTTTGCAACCAGCCTTGCCTTGTACCTCTCAACAACACTTGCTGCTAAATACCTTATCCTAAACACCCAATTACAACCAATGGGGTGTTTACTAGGGGTAGATCAATAATGGTCCATATATTGTTATCCTCAAGTGCAACAATTCTAGACTTCATTACTCCAATCCATTTGGGATCTATTAAGCTTCAACAAAGGAAATAGGTCCATGCACTGAGGAATATGCTGTTAGAGTAGCACAATAAGGAGGAGAGAGTGCATCATAGCTAACATGATTAGAAATAATAAAGAGACAGGCAGAATTGGCTTTAGACTTCTGTGTATGATAATATTTAAGCCAAATAAGTGGTCTAGTTTGTCTAGTAGAAGTTCTTCTACTATGCTCAGTTGTGTCAGCAATAAGAGGATTAGTAGGTAAAGAGATAAGAGTGATGAGAGTGTAGAACTTGGAACAGAATGATTAAACGAAATGGGACTTGGAGATACAGGAATCACCAGAAGTGCATACAAGTTATCAGTAGAATCTTTGAATAAGGGAGAAAAAAATACTGATGATGAAGCAATCATAAGTTAAAAAAGGAAACACACTCCCCTTGAAAACTACACTCTGCTGACCGAAAATTTCTTTATACATAATGACAAGATTTTGTACCTCTTTTGGAGATGACAGTAACCAAGGAAAACTACAAGAATAGCCCTTGAGGAAAACTTATCCACTTTTCTAACTTCAGTAGCGTAAGATAGGCATCCAAACACTTTGATATGCTCAAGAGATGGAGTTGAATAATACATGTATTCAAAAGTTATTTCACCCTTAAGGATAGTAGAGGACAATCTATTTATAAGATATACACTAGTGAGCACATATTCTCCCCAAAACTTCAGCAGAAGATAAGACTGAAATCTGAGAGACCTGGTTGTCTCTAGAATATGTCTGTCATGACCCAATTTCTTAGGTCATGATGGCGACTACTATAACCCACCAGTAGGCAAACCAACCTGTAGTCCAAAATGGCTAGTAACGGACTACCCAATTATATATAGAAAGAAATGCGGAATAAATGAGATAAGAGAATCAAATACATAATGAAATCCCAAAACCTAGTGGAATCAGTACAAGAGCTTCTATAATAATAAGATTTCAAAGTAAAGTACAAATGAATAAACTGATATAACTTATCTCTGCATTCAACATAGAGACTAGTCTAATATAAAGAGAGATAAGTAATATTCCGAAAGCCAGGAGTTCACTCTAAGTCTATGAACCATGGCTTCTCCGCACGATGCACAATCAACGGCAACAACCCTTAATATGATCTACAGGCTACAGAAGTGTAGTATGAGTACCAAATGAATGGTAATCAATCGACAACTGCCAACTGAGCTCCAAAGATAAAGCAGATATATACAACTTATAAATAGAATGGAAACTACACCCAAGAGTCTAGAGATTATAACAAGTCAATGAGAATAATAAGGGAAAACTATCCTGTTTACGTCCAAGAGTCTAACATAACAAGACTAAGAAAGTATCAAGGTGAACTATCCTATTCCAGCCACATTCGTCAGACATCAATACTATACCGTATATCCCAGGCCAATATACGAATAAAGAGTGAAAGAAATATATATAGCAATATACTAGATCAAGAAATGAATATACAATATGAACAAGCGAAGGAAGGGATATACGGTAGTTCCATAGCTTCATATAGCCAGATACATATATATACATACACGTAAACATGAGGTCATCTCAAAAAGTAGTCTAGATCATCATATTCTTATTCTAAGACCTCATCATGATACTATCAGGATTCAATACTATCATACTTAGGATTTCCAATCCTTATGGCTAAACATGATATAATCGTGTACAATAATACCATTATAAGATAGAAGAGGCCATAGACATACCTCAATTCTTGATACCGAATCAATGACCAATCTATCATAAGCTAGCCATAATAATGATCATAACAATGATAATAATAATATCAATAACAAAGTGAATAACCAGCTACTCCGGACAACCAAATACATAGTCGATCTTATGCGTACCTCTGCCGCCCCAAACTCAGAAGGTTTAATCAACAAACATAATAGAAGGCATATTTTTCACCCATATCCATGTAATTATCCCATATCGGCTGATAGACATAAGTGCATACTGGTTATACGCAATGTGCATGCAAAAATGAATGCACGGTACACAATTAATATCACAACTCATCATAACTATCATTATTATGACCATTATTATCATAATCAACCTCCGGCCTTGATGGGTATCAATGTATCATCATAATATCCTCCGTCCCTGCCGGGTATCAATATCATCACAATAGCATCCTCCGGCCTTGTCGGATATCAATATCATCACAATAGTATTCTCCGGCCTTGTCGGGTATCAATATCATCACAAAAGTATCCTCTGGCCTTGTCGGCTATCAATATCATCACAATAACCATTACAGAATAACATATACTAATATAATCATGAACATAATCGTATCACCATAAAGTATATATCTAGACATTACTTCCTAACTACTCGTTATTAGCTAATCAATGCTATTTGTAATGAAACCACTAGTTCACTTGTCATCACGTGACCTCTAGTTATTTGTCTAAATATTATCCTTATTCAGGGGATAACAACTAACCATTATTTATTAAATAGCCAACATCTAACATCTAGCCAAGGTTCATCACTAGACCATAATCGCCATTTATCCATTATTCCAAATTATGAACTAATCATCATATATCTGTTAACCACTATTAGACAACACATAACCACTTATCACCTAACCATCTTTTATTAACTGGCATCATTCATTCACTAACCATCGTTAACCATCTAATTCTCATTTAACTATTCATTAATCAACTATTTAGCAAATATTCTACATTATTAACTGGACACCTCTTTATTACCAACATCACTTATTATCTAGCCTTATTAATACACAACCCCTCATTTGACAACTAATCGACATTATAAACCTAGTCATCAACATCACTAATCTTCACCTATGCTAAACCCGACATCATCATTAACCACGCATCAACCATCGATAACTACCATATTTCAACTAAGCAAGACTCATTAACTAATACATTAGATTCCTAGCCACCAAGTGCTATAGTCTCCTAAAAGATAACTAACTACCACATAGCTTAACCCTTAATTAAGCAGAATAATCATAAGATCATATTTCTTCTAGAATCACATAAGTTGCCGATATAATAATCATGAATGTACCAAATCTATGCATGGCATCACTAGTATTCAATCAATAAAGTCGTAAGCAACATATCGCATCTTTCTTCGTCCCATACTGGAGAGATGTGTATATAAACAGATATATGCGTACTCATAAACTATAATTGTATCCTTTATAATGAGAAACACTTCTCGGATATCCAATCATCATCATAACATGACTCTTGGCCCAATAATATATTCAGAATAATCGCAAGATCATAATCATAACCTTAGACCCATATACATATCTGGAACTGATATCAATAATCATATTTATAAGCCATAGCATATCTATAATCATCTCACATATAGGAGGTATCTCACATCTAGGAGATATAATATCAATAATCATATCACCTCTACTAGACATCTCATATCTATAGGTCATACATCATGACCAAGAGGAAAATCATCTTTATAACCCTAATAATCATAATTAAGAGGAAAATCATCTCTATAGACCAAATATCATAACTAAGAGGAAAATGTATCTCTATGAGCCAAATATCCTAACTAAGAGAAAAATGTATCTCTATGGATCAAATATCATAATTCAGAGAAAAATGCATCTCTATGGGCCAAATATCATAATTAGGAGAAAAATACATCTCTATGGGCAAAATATCATAACTAAGAGGGAAATGCATATCTATGGACCAAGTATCATAACTAAGAGGAAAATGCATCTCTATGGGTCAAATATCATAATTAAGAGGGAAATACCTCTCTATGGGCCAAATATCATAATTAAGAGGAAGTAACATCTCTAAAGGCCTAATATAACATCTAAGGGATATTGACATCTCTATAGTCCATTAATCATAATCCGGCGAAAATCATCACAACTTATCAATTCACCAAGTAAATCTCATAAATAAGGCTCATTAGTCTGAACTAGGCCTACTATCCTCAACTAAGCCCACAAGGGCTAACACAAGTCTTGGCTTAAGTGGGTCGGATGATCCCACTTCTAATTCTCAATCTCCATATTTATGCAAACTGCGTCCAAAACTAGGATAAGGGATCTAGTTCAACTTCTAGATGCCAAGTAAGCCATAATCAATCCTATAATAGGAAATTTGTCTAGAAATGTGGGTAATTGTGTTAATTCTACCCCAAGATATGGTTTCAAGATCACTAGACTAGCCCAACTAAGGTCAATTACACTAACTATGATTCCAACACTTGGACCATATCCCAACCCTAGCATTATTACATTTCCATACTACAAATTAATTCAATCTAGGGAGAATGCAATAGGATTCTAAAAGGGTCATAAACATACTTCCTTACGGGTCCAAAATCCTCATCCAATTCCTCAAACTTTTATAATCAATACTACGTTATTTATTCATAATCAAGACTAACATTCATAGTCACATGTCATACATAACACACATCATGTTTGAAGAAAAGTAGGTAGAAGCCTACCTCATGGCCGAACCGCAAACCCTCACATCATGCACCACCTACTCATCTTTACTTCACAATCCTCAAAATGCCATCATGCTATCAAAAATTTAATCTACTCATAAAAACGAGTGTAACAATATCCATATTGCACTATTGTGCTTCGGGTCCAAAAACAATACCAAAAACACCAAGTGGGTTCTACGTACGAAAATAGCATTTCGAGGTCAACCCAATGCTCATATATCACCAAGAAATCATAACCCTAAATTATGGGTACAAACAAACCAAATTTGGGGCTAAATTAAGCCCTAAACTAAATTGGAGTTTTGGGTCAAGAACTAAGAAATTCACCAATAAAGTGATGAAATCTTACCTTAATCCGGATGATAATCATGATAAAAGATGTTTACCAAGCTCCCTAGACACCCACAAGAATCAATTTTGAATTATCATACCCATTTAGGGTTTTGGACTCTCAAGGATGAAGGAAAATGCCCAAATTGGTTACATTGAGTCTATTCATAGACCCCATCGATGAAGAGATGTAGTATCCTCGTGATAGCAAAGTCAAAACTTATTTTTAACCCTCGGAACTCATTTGGAACCCAATAACATGATCCAATAGTGAAATTTGAGTGTAAACCACATTTCAAATCCATTGGAATCATCAAAACTTTCATCCAAGGTCATTTCAGCAAAAAGTGGGCCCACACCTATAGTTCCATTTTTAATAAAATCTGCTCAATAGCCCAAAATAAGTTTGAAAGCCTTGGAACCTGAACCAAGAGTCTCCTTATCCTAAAACCAACATTTTAAATGCAATGAGAAAGTCGGATTATCAATTTGAGGTTGTTTCACTGAAGTTTTCGCCTGGTGGCCATTTGAAACCAGCAAAGACTTCTAAACAGAGGATGATTATAAAAACCAAGCGAACTACTCGGTGACCGAATCATCAGTCCCATCAAGTCATAAATGACATGGGGAAGCTATGGAGAAGCTCAAACGATGAAAATAAGCGTAAATATGGAAAATGACCTGAAGGGTCATTACAATGTCTATGCTTCCTTTCTACAACACCATTTTGTTGAGGTATATATACACAAGAGCTTTGACGTAAAATACCAAAAGACTGAAGAAACTCAACCATTTAAGAGTTGAAGAGTTCACAAATATTTTTAGATCTCAAGCATTTGATAGTAGCACCAAAAATATTTTTAATCATTACAAGGAAATTTGTAAGAGCAACTCTGACTTCTAATTTAGAGTTAAGCAGAACTATCCAAGTATATCTTGAGTAGTCATCAACTAAGGTTAGAAAATACCTTTTACCATCATGTGTAGGAACCCAGTAGGCCCCAGATGTAACAAGTGAAATCAAGAAGATGTAGTAGTGGTACTTAATGGAAAAGGTTTCCTTGATTGTTTTCCCAAAGGGCAGACAATGCAAAGATCAACAACAACAGTATCTAGTTTAGTAGATAGGATTTGAAACAACTTAGCTTTATTATTATAGCAGGAGTAGCATGTCCTAGTCTACTATGCCAAAGAGGTAAATCTATCATTGAATTAACAGAATCTGCAATTACAATAGTAGTAGTAGCAACATTATTGGAAACTGTATATACATATACATCAAGAGACTTTAGTTGATGTCCTTTGAATGCAATCAACATTCACTACATATAGATCATTCTTAAGCTCTCCAATCCCTCTCACTTTCCCACTGAAGATTTCCTGAAAGATACATAAATGAGGATAGAATTGCAATGACCCTTCAGGTCATTAGTGGTGTTCATGCTTATTTTCACTGAAAGAGATCCTCCATATCCATCCCAAGTCATTAGTGACTTGCTGAAACTGATAGTTCGGTTACCTGACGGTTCGCTTGTTTTTTAGAAACACTTTTCCAATTTGAAGTCTTCGTCGATTCTAAATGACCGCTGAGCAAAAAATTCAGTAAATAATTTTGGATGCAAATTGTCTGCACCAGCAGCTATATAATATCGATTTTAGGATAGATAGACCTTTGATTTAGATCCCAAAGCACCTGAGCTCATTTCGACCCATTAGTTGAAAAGTCAAAAATCAAAATATATGGGTATGGGATCCACAAGTGGCCTAAATGACCTTGGATGGAAAATACGACTTCACAAATGTGTCTGAAATATTGAATTTAGTGAGTTTAAATAGTTTGTTTGTGAAAAAACGGAGTCCAAATGAGTCCATAAGGTCAAAAACAAGTTTTGACCTTAAGGGCCCATCTAAAATAGTATAAAAGGGATCTTTTTGGCTTATTTTGGGGCATTCTTCATTTCTATTAAAACCCTAGCAGCCATAGGAGATTGGTGACTTAAAAATATGGTCCTTATGTGTTGATTAAAAGCTTAGTAACTTGTGTAATCCATCCTTTTGCTACAAATCTAAGGTAAGAATTCCTCTAATTTGATATTGATTTCATGGTTTCTTGACTCAAAAGCCCTAAATCATTTTGGGTCAATTGTAGCCCCAAAATTGAGTGATTAACTCAAATTACTCGAGGTTTTTAACTTCCTAAAGATAATTAGGCTATGGGTTAGTCTTGGAAACTTCTTTCCAAGGGTGAAACCCAATTGGGGTTTTGGTGTCCATTTGAAACCCATGGCACAATGGTGCTATAATAGGTATTGTCATTCTTGTTGTAATTTTTATAATGGGTATTGTCATTCTTGTTGTAATTCTTTGATTGTATTGTTGATAGCATTGCTTGTAGAAGGGGAAGATTCTCGAAAAGAAAAAGAAAAGCTCGTTGGTTCGTGAGTTTCTTGGATTCAAGGTAGTTTAGGTTTATCCGTAGTATAGATTGAGCTTGTTTTTAATGTAATAATTGATATCTTGCAAGATTGTGTGGGGAATTTAGATGATAGTTGATTAAATGGTGAACTTGGGATTCATTAATTGCTATAGGCCATGGATTTGTAAGGTATGATACTTGAACTTTAGTCTAGGACCTTGGTTAGCTTAATTATGGTCTCATGACTAGTGTGATAACACTACAGTTGTTCTAAGTAGACATGAATGGTGTACTTCTCTATCCTCAGGAATGTATTGACCTATATAATGCCTATATAGGAGATGACCTTGGTGTTGGGTTGAATTAGAAAGGATTATTGAAGAAACTTTCCCTATAGACCTAGAAAGGATTGGTAAGCCCTTATGGTGAGGTATAGATGACTTAGCCTAATTTCGGGTAGAACCTAGACATGTGTTATTAATCTTGGAATTCTTGGGATTTAGAAGTGGGACTTGACCCACCTTAAGCTTGAACTAAGTAAATGCTTAGCGACCTAGATACGTGGTGATTGTCCAAGCTATATACATATGTGTAGGAGTTGTGATGGTTGCACTCGATTATTGGATTATCTTGTGATTATGACTTGAATACCCTTGTTAAGTGATTACTATGCATATTTGGTAAATACTCATGCTCTTTTTGATGCTCATATTACGTGTGAAGCTTATTAGTAAGGTAAATGGAAAGTGTTATCCCACATCCCTACTTCTTTATATATTGTGAGCTTTTGTGTATGCTTATTGGTTTGGCTATGCATGTGGATGTATGTTGTTGTATCCGGAGAAATATGTGATATTATGATGATGCCCGGTTCGAGTCTGGAGGAATATGTGATATTATAATGATGCCCGGTTCGAATCCGGAGGAATGTGTGATAGTATGATGATGCCCAATGAATTCAAAGGAATATGTGATATTATGATGATGCCCGGTTTGAGTCCGGAAGAATGTGTGATATTATGATGATTACTAATGAATTTGGAGGAATACGTGATATTATGATGATGTCAGGTTTCAGTGGCGGATCCACCTTGTAACCAGGGGGTTCATCCGAACCCCCTTCGACGGAAAATTATACTATTTTTATACTATTTTTACATGGTCAAAAATATTTTTATGTATATATAGTGGATGTTGAAACCCCTTCGACTAGTCCGTATGTTTACTTCTGAAACCCCTCAATGAAAATCCTGAATCTGCCACTGCCCGGTTTGAGTCTGGAGGAATGTGTGATATTATGATGATGCCTGATGAATCCAGAGGAATATGTTGATATTGTGATGATGCCCGGTGAATCCGAAAGAGGTAAGAACATTATGATGCCATGTGGGGAAAATTTACTTATATGCATTTACATTTGTAAAGTTAGGTCGTGTGGGTCCAACCGCCTATGTGCTTGAATTATGTGGTCTCTTGGAGATTGAGTTGCCCTCTTTCCCCTCTATCCTTATTTGTCTTTTTTTTTCGAGACAAATGTATGAGATTTTTAAATTCTGGGATTGTAAATTCCTCTTGTCAAGTTTAGAAGCTCTTGTATTAACACTATCAGGTTGTGGGATTTGTGTTTGAATATCGGTTGTCCTTAGTTGTGAAATATTGTTGTTATATATTGTGTTTATTTATAGAGTCCATGTTGGACATTCTTACCGAGGTAATCCATTTCCATAACTCCAGGTTACGGTATCCGCTTACCTTCCGGTGGGATCTGGTAGGTGCCATCATGACTCCAAATGGGGCCGTGACAAGAATAGAACACAACAATTCAAATCTCTTATCAATTTTGGAACAGACAACACTCAGGACATGCAGAACATCTTTGATCTCAAGACCTCCAAGGATATGTGAACATCCTATATTTCTGACTTTAGCATGATCACCAGTGGGTAAATGCACTTGACTTCTTGTGATTCACAAGATTTTTATGATTTACACAGAAAATTAAGCTTGTTAATTATGTGTTTAGAAGCTCCAGATCTACAATCAACTTTTCATTAGTAGTGGAGCAGTTAGGGCATTGAACTATACCTACTAATGGCACATTTTTACCGTTGTCACACTGCTCCTTTTCTTTGTCCATCATCTGCAAAAGTTGTTGATACTGCTCAGGAGAAAACTGAGGAAGCTACTGCTGTGGAATGGAGTATTGTTGAGACTGCAGATATGGATATGGAGGCAAATAGTATTGCTGAGACTGCATAAATTGCTGAGAGTGCCAGTTAATCATAAAAGCTTGAGAATTTCTATAAGAAGTGCCTGAGGAAAAGTTTCCAATTTCTAGTTTATGCATGAGTTGGAAGGTCTAGAAGTAGTTTAATTGGAGTTGAATCCTTGATTTTGAGAGATGTAACCTCTACCATGACCACTAGTGTCTGCTTCCCTTTCCAGTCAGGGTGGTAACCATGTAGAACATAGCATATGTCACTTGTGTGACCACTCCGGTTGCAATAATCACAATGAAAGTGACTATTATTTTTAGATTTGAAACCTGAACTTTCCTAAGGAAATTTTCCCTCGCCACTAAAAAACACCAAAACATCATTCATGTCGCTGGATTTAGTAGAACTACCAGCTTCTACAACAGTATATTTTCCTATCAATCTTTGACTCTCTTCAGCCATCACAAGGGAGTAAGATTTGTTCACACTAGGAGGGGGATTGAGCATCATAATCTGACTTATACACTGATTATATGACTCATTTAGCCCTAAGAAGATGCATCAATCTCTGATAATCAAAGTGAGCAGCATAAGTTTTTGACTCTTCACAAGGACATCCGGGGCAAGGCATAAGTGTATCATACTCTATTCACAATTTCTTTAATCGAGAGAAGTAAATTGACACAGACATTACTCTTTGATTGAGTGTGGTAATTTCCTTATGCAGGTAAAAAATCCTAGATCCATCAACTTTGTCAAACCTCTCCTTCAGTCATTCCATACTTTTTGAGCATTACTTGCATACACTATATCACTTAACAATTCTCTACTCACTGAGATCATGATCCAGGAGAGCACTATGGAATTGCATTTATCCCAGAGATTATGTAAGGATGTATGAAATTTATATTTTGAGATTTGTCCAATCACAAAGCCTGGTTTTCCTTTACTTAGTAATCCTATCTTCATTGACCTACTCCACAATGAGTAATTCTCTGAGCCAGTTAGTTGAATTGAGACTAGAGAGCTACCTGGAGTATCACATGCATGAAGACGTAGAGGATGATGAGCATCTACAACCGTTTCTCCCCCAACTGAGCCAGTTGCAGTGCTTGTTTATGGTCCTACAACTGTCCCCATTGATTTGCTGTAGAAAACAGAGAAAATTTCACTTCAACACTACACAATTGTAGTTTTATACATCACAATTACTCACTGATAGTCTGCGAACCCTAACTCCTCTTTTTTCCGATCAATGTAATCATTTCACGACCAACCTGTTGCACAGAAAAAAATAGAGAGATTTCATTTTGCAGCATTCTAGTATCGAAACAAACAATTGATCGAGAGCTCTGATACCATGTTGTGATCAACAATGGTGATTCATAAAGCTGAGTTTCAGCTCATTGAAGAAGAAAGGAAAACTGAAATTGAGCTTTTATTTGTGAAAAAAAGGAAATGAACTACTTACTACAAAATATCTACAAACCTCTATTTATAGAGTTGTTTTCTAACTCTAACCGTCTAACTAACTCATCTAGTACATTTAAATTTACTCACTAACTGACCAACTCATTCTCATGAAGTCTACTGTACAATGTGTTTAACTCATACAACTAATACTGTAACTAACTAATTGACCAGAATACTGAACAGCGCCTTGTGGGAGTAATAAGTGCATGAGTAATATGTTGCAGCTGTTGAATTATTTATGTTATCCCGTCATCTTCCTTGTGTGTTCTAGTATCTGATCAAATTCTGGTTTATTATTGCTGTGTTTTAGTTCATCTGTAATATGTTTGTAAATACTTTCCCCTTAATAAAAGTCAATTATAAAAAAATGTGCAAATTTTTCCAAATGTAATAAATGCTACTACATCAACAACGGTTTTGTCTATTCGCTTCAACATCGAAAACATCATTTTATGGTAAAGTGTTTGTCACGAACTGAACCAGGCCCTGACTGTGACGAGCATTCCCGAATTCGAAGGCCCAAAACGCCCTTTGTCTATCTGGTAATCATGCACATAATTCATATGATCAAAGTAATACGGAATAGACACAATAATACGGAAACATGGTAAACAATTTAAAACAGTTAAAGGCCTGAAAACATGCCCAACAATATTTAATAAACATCTGCAACAGTCTGCGAAATCTCTACTGACATACTATCTGAATTATTGGGACAAGGCCCCCAGCAGACCAAAAACCATACTGAAGTAAATACCTAAATGACTAGGCCTTCTGAAGCAAAGAAGGCTCACCAACTGAACTCTGAGACAACCCTGTCTGTAGACTCTACTGAGGATCTAGACCCCTAGACTGCCCCTCAGTACCTGGGAGGAAGGGGGGGGGGGGGTCAGTACAATTGTACTGGCACGCGAAGCAATCCAAAATAGAGTAATTGAACATATATATATATATATATATATATATATATATATATATATATATATATATATATATATATATATATATATATAATAAGTGAGAGAAAATATTCATCAAACATTATGCATAAAACAGTTTCTGAAAAACACATGGGCACCTTCTGAAAACATGCAACCTGTCTGTACATTTCAAATTCTGATCTGTGTATTACTTCTGAGTTAGGTGGTATCCCCTACAAGTCTGATATTCCACGGGCAATATGGAATACGCCATTGACCCGACGGGGAAGCCTCCAACCCGAGTATGCCGCAAAGGTTGGAGTTCCTGAATCTAATACGCCACACGACACTTAAATCAGCGTATAATAATATACCCGGTCGGCAAACCATGGTTTTAGGTAATGAGTTGCTTAAACTCAAGCCCTCTTCAGGGAACCACCTAACATTTCTGTATGCCTATTTTTAACCTTTTCTGTACATGCAACATTCCGAATGTCTAAAATCATGATAGTCTGAAATATTTATTAGTCTGAGTCTGATATGGCATTGGTCTGAATTGGTATCGTCATACCAAGACTTGCAAGTCATGATTTCTGATCCATAATACATTAAGCTAAATCTTTCATTTAAATCATAATTTAGACCACCAATAACATGCAACTGATATAGAAGATTTCGTGTTTTGAAACTCAAGTCAAAATCCTACAAAAACTTCATCAACATATGGTGGTCTAGTGCCTTTAGCAAATCCATGCACTCTTTCATTACATGCATTATGAACATTAAACATTCCCTCTTTAGTGATATAAAACCACCTTTAAATCATAACAAGAGTTCAATCATTTCATATAGTGCTTTTCAAGGATGCATTGCAAAATAATCCATATGCTATGAGAAATCTGAAAAAAATTCATAATAAGAGGGAATTCACCATAAATCATGCTCTCAACAAGAATTCATTCTTAAATACATGGTTTCATACCTTCATATTCTCAAATCACTTTGGGAAAGGTCAAAAGACCAAAACAATGATGTTAAAATATTTAATACTTGAATATATACATAGATTCAAAAACCCCATTCTAAAACATGATTTTTTTTATGCCCATGAGAATTTAGGAAAACCCCGCGTACCTCTATTTTGGAAAATAATGGGTGCTTCTTGAAGCCTGTGGATTGGGGATTCCGAATCTCTAATCAATTTTGAAAACCCACGGTTGAGTCTTAATTTATTTAAGTTTTTAGTTTGAAACCCCTGGGAGTGTTCTTGAGAATTTTTAGATGAATGTGGATGTATTTTGAAGAATTGGGGATTAAATTTCGTGTTTATGGCTGAATAAGGGTGGGAAATGGACAATTTTACCCCAAAAATGGAGTGCTTAAGTCACTTGAAACCATTACATAGGCGCCGCATATGCTATCGCCTATATTTACATAGGCGCCGCATATGCTATCACCTATATTTACATAGGCACCGCATATACTATCACCTATATTTACATAGGCGCCGCCTATGCTATCGCATATACTTTCCAGTGGCCATGTGCGATTGGTTAGGCAACACATTCTACTTTGAAAGGCCATAACTTCTTGCTCGGGTGCTAGATTTTAGCAAAATTGGTATCGTTGGTAAGCTAACTCGAAAATCTATCATTTTACACATAGTAGGCTCTCTAATTCGACATATACAAAGTGTTATGGTCGATAGAATTTGACACAAATTATAATGTCTACTTAAACTTAATCGATCGAAGTAGTTTTCAACTCGTCCTTGAGTCAAAGGACCTCTATGGTCTAAATTCAAGCTTGAATGGATTCACATACTACGCAAATAATTAACATGCCATATTGGCATAGGATTTATGGCTTCGGGATTATCAATGCATCGGAATCATAGTCTATATTGTAGCCCGAAATACAGGGCGTTACATTATCTCCCCCTTGGGATCATTCGTCCCCGAATGATGGATAGAATGTCAAATTCTTAAGGGTATGGGATAACGCGGACATGATATGTTACCTAAGAAAGAATACACTGATCGGAAACATGACTATAGGATTGGAACTACTGATGTTTTAAATGCTTATGCCGGACATGCATATTCGAGGCATGGAATACGCAACTGAAGCTACTCA
Source organism: Capsicum baccatum var. pendulum (assembly GCA_030864225.1). Taxonomy (NCBI): domain Eukaryota; kingdom Viridiplantae; phylum Streptophyta; class Magnoliopsida; order Solanales; family Solanaceae; genus Capsicum; species Capsicum baccatum. The sequence goes on along the minus strand of JAQZCD010000195.1, from coordinate 27,344 downwards.
TAGGCTGAATTCTCATAATGAATCATGCATATCTGATGCATGGATCTGTGATCAAGTTGTTCTCATGAATGCAGGACTGAATACACTGATAAGCTGAACTTTTCTATTGAACCTGCATTTCTAATGCATGCATATCTGACTGAACTAACGTATGAATGTATGGCTAAATACGCAATAATAACTGATGTGAAGCTTGTAATAAGAATCTATGCATGCAACTGAATGGGGTATCTCCCCCTTGGTACCCTATGTCCCTCTATGAATGCTCAATTCACTAAGATACTCGAAAAACTGAAGCGATGCACAAGACACCTACGAATTGAATCATAGCTGAACATCTGCAATCTGAATTTAATGCATGATGCATGAAATGGGCTATACTCGTAACTACTGGCATACCCTATCTTGGAATAGTAGCATGTCTGAGATTTCGAGTAGCATGAATAAGTGCAAAGACGAGAAAACAAGTCATGCGAATCTAACTGCTAAACTGACTTATTGCCATGTAGACGGAATTATACTACACCCTCATACTTAAATGGAGTATCTATTCATCACAATTCTCTAAAGAAATTCTAGCAGTAATAGGGAGCCATGAATCTTGGGTATGGATTACACAAGACATCCAACTGAGGAATCACCATATTGACACTACTTTGCAGTCTAGAACATAGGCATATAACTCCTGAATTAGGATAGAATTACCAGGCCTTTGGCATTACAACTTCTTACTTTCAAGCTTAGCACACTTCTCGAATATCACTTAACTATACTATTCTCCTTAAATATCATATTCATTCAACTCAGCTTAAATTCTCATATGAGCATTAACAAATCTTTCTACTAATGTCGAAAATAACTTAATCCCTTCGCCGTGATCAAGCCCAACTCTAAGTCACAAAAATACAACATGCCAGACCACGCTATTTTCTAAACCATATAATGTAATCTTCTATATCTCCTTTAAAGATAACCTCCTAAGTATAACATGTCTTACCGCTTCAATGACTACTTTGAACTCTTACTATGTAGTCGCTAGCGCATATAGCATTCCTTCATAACAATCTCAATATAACATTCAAGCCTATCTTTATAACCACATATTAACTTCAAAGCAAACACTCATAAAGGCATACTTCACATATTCTCTAAACTATTATCAATATCACTCCCACGAGCTACCCCAAGAACATACACATACAAAATTCCACTAACCGTCACATAAATAAAAACTTGGCCCCAAATGTTACTTCATACTTATGGCCTTATCTAAACAAGAACACTATGATCTTCTATCAACAAGGAATAATTACTCACCACCACTATCATCGCATAAGGAGGAGTCATAAAAAGGTTAGAACATAAGATCTGGAGGCATGGAATGATACTATATGAAGCTTGACACTCATCTGAGGCCTGAGGAATAGCAAAACAATAACAGGGACTTACTAAAGGGCTCTGAATTTAGGGTATTTATCGCCATAAGATGAATCTCGCCAACCATTTGGTGTAAAACATGAGTTATGGAAATGGAGCACATTATAAAGCGTGAGTACATGACTCTCTATCATATGTATGAACGTGAACTGATCATGGAACTAAATACTGAGATAGGAATGGGTTGAGACTCATCCTTACTTTTTGATGTTCTATATCATCATGACATCACTACAAGAATCAGAAAGTCTTACTTGGTTATTCGTTTAGTAATCTCCCCCTTAGCTTCAAGACATCATCTTAAGTTTTTGGGAGATACCTTACTAGACTTTAAACTTAACTGCACTCACTGCACTCTGGGTTCTGAAATATGACAATACACAAAATTAATAAAACTTAACCCGAAAGACCACATATGAGAGTGGAACACCCACTGCTAATACTACCTCCTGAGGCACACACTATCATTCTGTAACCCCAATAGTCATCATCTATTACTTGAACACTTACTAACTTTGAATCTTCATGAGTATCCCCAAAGTTGAAGTGCACACCCTCTAGTGCCTCTATTCTTATTTCTATTAGCACCACTTTCAAGGACTCGAGCTTAGATTATAACACCTAACATGGGTATCACCAAGTCTTCAATGAGCCACTCTATTTCTATCGTAGTCTCCCAACATAGCAACTTCAAACTTATTTTCCTCTACCATGAGAATCAAGTTCATATCAAAAGGCTCAACGCTATCAAACAAAGGTCCTTAACTTTGCTATTTAGAACACCATATACCATCTAGCTAGTCCTTTTCCACCTAGAAACTCAACGGTACCAGTAGCCACACATAACATGTAATAGCCTTAGAAAAATATTACAGCTTCATACCACCTTGCGCATACTTCTACATCGCATATACAACGTCATACTTCATTACGAATCAAATAAACTTAGGCACTTGCATACACTGTTCAAGCCTGTAGATCACTTCCATATAACTAGTATCATTAACCAAGAAATCATCACATCCACCTCCATGGACATCAATTGTTTCAAAACTTAATGTCTAGTGCTAAACATGATTTACAACCAACCTTACACACAATCCTCACTTAGAAACTATGAAATAAACATCAAGAAAGACTAGTACACTAGAAATTCATAACCACAATAATCGATCATGACCTTATGGTTTTCCTTGTCATAATCCATTAGCACGTACTATTTCAACGCATCAAGCTTACAAATCTAATCCCACGAAACATGTATCATCAATCTCTTGCCACTATTCACCACTACACCATTTAAATTCAAGCCTATAGTCTAGTATTAATCATTTACAACCAATGAAGAGTGCAACATAATATAAATATACTAATCCTTCAAATTAGGATATTCTACCCAAATACTTCAAAAATATACTATATACTTTCTCACAAGTAGTATTAGTTTACAACTACCAATGAGAAGAAGGTTAAGGGGTAAGGTCACATAATATACATGATCAACCTTAAGCTTATATTATAACCATACAATATTATCTAATTATACGGCTTTCTCACATCACACTTACTTACCCCAATGGGCATTTAGACTACCTTCAAATACCCTATATGACAATGAGTCTATACTTATAACCTACTGGCTAATCTAGCTATTTTCATTCATAGCCTATAAGGGGTTTCTATAACCACCTTAAATATCCGCTGATACAATGCTAAGTGTGTATCAAGAGATTCCAACCAACACAAGAACAACAAGATGAACAATAAAGTGCTAGTGAATCGAAAATGGCCACACACGGCTTCACTAGGCTTGCAACACTTGTTTGAACTAGAAAAGTGAGTTTAACAACAAGAACAACAAAGACAATATTGCTGGTGAATCAAAAGAGCCCCACACGGCTTCACTAGACTTTTATATTTAACAACACAATGTTAACAAGATTTACAAAGAAAGAGATAGAAACTTGACACACAATATTCATTAATCTAAGAACCCTAACAAGAGAAAGGACCCTAAGACTAATAAATATCAATACCAAGTTCTTACTTCGACCAAGAGGAACTCAAAGAACCTCAAGAACCTAGTTTCTAATCAAGATACAACACTAGTATCACTCTAATAGTGAGAATTGGGTTTTGGCCTCTCCAAATAATGAGAAAGAGAAGTCAAAAATTTATAAGTCTTTATTTCTTGAATAATAGGAATGAACTAAAGCAAGACTAGCCCCATTACATGGCTTATATAGTCACTTAGAAAGGAGGGACAAAGAACAAATTACCCTTGGCATTTAAGTGGGTGGGTTTGGGGTATCTTGGTGGGCTTCTTTACATTTTATTAATTATAGGCCCTTAGATGGGATCACAAGGGCCTCACACATGGCCAAGAATGTGAACAAGGCTTAGAGTCGTTGAAACTCACGTGCTTGGCTATGTGTGAAAGGTCTCAAGATAGGAATTCCCATATCATCCTCTCTATCTTGAAGGGAATTTGTCCTCAAATTCGGATCATTGCCATCCTCCATCGTTTCCACCCGAGAGAGATCACACACGTTGAAAGTGTTGTGCACTTCATATTCCGGGGGAAGATCAATCTTGTAGGCATTGTTGTTGATCCTTTCTAATACTTGGAATGGGCCATCACCCCATGGCATCAACTTAGCATTCTTTTAAGACGAAAATCTATTCTTTCTTAGGTGCACCCACACCCAATCTCCTGGTTCAATAATGAGCTTTCTTCTTCCTTTATTGGCTTGCCTCGAAACTTCTTGGTTTTTATTAACCAACCACAACCTCACCTTCTCATGTAGCTTTTTCATGGACTCGGCCCGTTTGCTTCCATCTAAGCTTATCACAAGATCACTTGGCAAAGGGGTTAAATCCAAAGAGGTGAGGGGGTTGATGTCATATACACACTCAAAGGGTGTCATCCCCGTGCTTGAGTGTATAACACGATTATAAGAAAACTCAATCAACAGTAAGTGCTCCTTCTAAGACGTCATTTTTCCTTTAATCATGGACCGTAGCATATACCCTAAGGTCCTATTTACTAATTCTGTTTGGCCATCGGTTTGTGGGTGGCATGAAGTTGAAAACAACAACTTAGTACCGAGTCTACCCCACATGGACTTCCCAAAGTGGCTTAGTTATTTAGAATCCCTATCACTCACTATGGTCCTCGGAACACCATGAAGTTTTAAAATATTATCAACATACAAAGAGGCTATGCTAGGCGCATCATCATATTTAGAATAAGGAATAAAGTGAGCCATCTTGGAAAACCGATCCACCACAAAAAAAATACTATCCCGCTCCCTTCTAGTCCTCGACAATCCCAACGCAACATCCATTGATATGTCAAGCCAAGGAGGGAAAGGGGTGGACAATTGTAATACCACAGGAAATTTTTTGTTGAAATTTTGTGCTTCAACGTGTTGGGTTCTCTCTTCTAGAATGAATTATAAATTTTTTCATATGGAATGTCTTAGATTATGACCCACCATTGTGTAGAGTATCCAATAAGATTTTCAACGATATGTGGATCATCCAAAACGGACACTCGAGCGACGAGTTATGAACATTCCGATCGAACCGTGAATAGTAGTGAACAGTAAAACGTGCAGGAAAAAGTACTGAGGCCTGGCGTATTTTTGCTCCATTTTTATATGATCATAACTCCTTGTACACAATGATCTGGGTGAGATACTATATATCAACGGAAAGATATGAGAGTCCTCTTTCTAATGAAATTGGTTTCATCTAATTTGAATATCGAAGTAAAACGTTATGATTGATCTACTTCAGACTATCAAAACAGTCCACCAAAGGACAGATTCGAGAATTATTTGATTTTTAGGGGCGTTTTGGTCATTCCCCCTCACCCAAAACCCATCCAAACCCTATATTAAAGCCTATTAGAAGAATTATATGTTATATTTCATCAAATTTCCTCAAAAAGAAAACACTAAGCTCCTACATCCAACTTCAAGAACCTCCAAAGTTCACTATTAATTCTGCAAATTTATTCAAGATTCCAAGTTCCTAGTTCAAGAACTCCAAGAACCATCATTTAAAGGCACGATTAATATCTCAAAAACGAGTATCGATCTAAAGTTCATCATTTAAGGTATGTTGAGTTTTTTAACAAGAACTCTCTTTCGTTCTTGTGCCCAAAAGTAATTTTCTTTACAAAGGCATGATTTTTATTTGACTTTTACGAATTTGAAGCATGAACCCATATCTTATGATGATTATTATGAAATCTTGATGTTTATGATTTTGAAAGATGAATTTATATGTGTGGAGATATAAAGCATGAATCTTGAACGATATTTATCATGATTTTGATATTTGGGTCGTGAATCCCCATTGAAAATTATGTTTTTTTTGAGAAAGTGTGTGTTATAAGCACGTTGATGTTGAATAATTGAGATATTTTGAATGATTTGACCTTTTGGTCTTAATGGAGTTATTTTGAAATCGAGTGTTAAAGAAATCCACAACGCGGTTGATTTTAATAGATGGGAAGCATGATGGCTCCCGATGTATATTTATATATTACTGAAATTGTTTTACTGTGGATTGTCTTTGAAATGATCTGAGCTAAGTCCGGGAGAAATCTTTAGCACTGAGTGGGAGGTATAAAGCAACCTTACTTCCCTAGAACTACGTGCCCCCCGTAGGAGTAAGCTTGAGGCTGATTTATATAGTGATCACTAGTTTGTATGGATTTGATATCGGTAGTCCTACTCCAATGGCAAAGATAGGATGGCTCTCCCCAACGTGGGTTGTATGTTAGACTCCATGTAGCGCACATGGTTTATGTCGGTTATAGGATCTCCCAGCATGTGTGTACTTCCTTGTGTCTATGGTGAATGGTGAAGTGATTTGAAAGTAGAATTATGAAAGTTATTCTTTCGAAAGATTTAAATGATATTTACATTATGAGAATTGACATTCTTGATGAACTGAAAGTGATTGACAAATTATATGATGACTCACATGTGTTATTGTACTTATTTCATCCTCTCATGATTATGATGATTTTCTTTGGGCTATGTGAGTATTTCATACATCCTACATATTTCTTATAAATATTTATGATGAAGATATTTATGCAACTGCATACACCCCCATATACTCGGTTCCTTTCCCTGGTACTGACCCACATCTTTGGATGTGGGCTGAATTTTCTCGGAATATAGGTTCTGGTGATCAATTCCAGGTTTGGCACTGATTTTTTGGGCACGCTGTTCTACATACTCTGTTGTGGTGAGTCCTCATGTTCCGAGGATGTGGTGTCTGATGTTGGTTTCACGAAATTATTTACATTTGATAACTGAGTATGAGTCAGTTGGGGCATGTCTCAATGGCTCACTGGTTTTATTGATTTTCTTAGAGGCTGGTCAGACTAGTGTAGATATTGGGAGTTGACTAATAAGTCATATTTTGTTATCTTTCTGAAATTCTTTTATTCTTGGATGATGATTACTCTGTTGATATTTGAAGGTTATTTATGGAAACCCTGTTAATTTATGTTGAATTGAATGAAAATGGCTCAAAGGGTTAGCTTGGGGCTACTCATAGCCTCAAGCACTGTGTGACGCTCCGGGACCCATTTTTTGGGGCGTTACAAACTTGGTATCAGAGCCTAAGATGTTAAGGTGTCCTAGGGAGTCTGACAAGCCACGTTAAGTAGAGTCTTGATCATCGGTGTGTAGCGTGCCACATCTATGAGCAAGAGGCTACAAGATGTTTTAGGAAAAAGTGTGATTCTTTCTTTCAGAAGTCTATCGTGCTTAAAGTATCTCTCTCTGCTATTGATTCGTGCTCTCCTCTTTTAGAAATATCCCTTCATATCGAGCGAGAAGAAATAATGATGGTCAACAACCTCAACCCGCTGACCCATTGAATGAAAACGTGTCTCATACTGAATTTTGGCTACCCTTTTAGGCGATGGCCCAAGCTGTTACTATAAATGTTCAGGCCAACTCGGCCCTAGATCCACAGCAGCAGGGAGGTGATTCAGCTGCTGCCAGGATCTGTGACTTCATGCAGATGAATCCGCCGGAATTCTATGGGTCCAAGTCTGATGAGGATTCACGGTTTGTTTTTAGAGGAGGTACGGAAGATTACTCAGGTAATGCATATATCTGAGGATCATAGTGTGGAGTTGGCTGCGTATAGGTTGAAAGACCTTGCTTATGACTGGGTTGTTGTTTGAAGGAAAAGTAAATGTGAGGGAGTTGTCCCTACAACTTGGCAAGAGTTCCAGGATGTATTCCTGGATAAGTTTTTCCCTTTGCAGATGAGGGAGGCGAAGGTGGAAGAGTTTATGAACCTGCGACAGGGCTCTATGACTGTTAGGGATTACTGTCTAAAGTTCAATCAATTGTCCAAGTATGATCCTGACTTAGTGGCTGATAATCGGGCTAGTATGAGTAAGTTTATGACTAGAGTGTCTAGTTATATGGTTAAAGAGTGTAGGTCTACTATGCTGAATAGCGAGATGAATTTTTCTAGGCTGATAACTCATGCCCAACAGATTGAGGCAGACAAGATTAAGGAGAGAGATAGAATGAGAGAGAATAAGAGAGCTAGGTCCGTGCAGTACAGACAGGGTCAGACTAGATCACAGAGAAGGAGTCGCCCTCAGTATCAGGATCGTTTGTCTATGCCAAAACCGTTATCTGCTAGTGCTCCCGTGCCTAGAGGTAGGCAGGAGCAAGGTAGCAGGTCATATGCATCCAGGTCCCAGTACAGTGTTGGCAGTAATCCAAATCGTCCCCTGTGTTCTAAGTGTGGTAGGGCTCATTTGGGTGAGTGTTGGGGTGAGAAGAGGGGTTATTTCTGGTGTGGTGACATGGGTCACAGAGTTAGATATTGTCCACAGGATGGACAAGGGCGTCGTGACTATGGCCCTCAGACCCAGACTCAGAGTGTTAGTGCTCCAGTTCCAGCGACTCGCCCAGCCCCAGCTCAGGGCGCCTCTTCTAGCAATGCTGGCAGGCAGCGCCAGAATAGATTCTATGCTTTACCATCCCACTAGGAACAGAAGGACTCTCCCAATATTGTTTCTGGTATGCTTCGTATATGCTTTGTTGGATCCTGGATCCAGTTTCTCATATATTACACCTTTGATTGCTGTGAATTTTAAAGTGAGTCCTGAGATTATTCCTGAGCCTATCCTAGTTTCTACCCCAGTGGGTGATTCGATTGTTGCCCAAAAAGTGTATAAAAAGTGTCCTGTTACCGTTCTTCATAGAGTCTTGTTGGATGATCTGATTGAGTTAGACATGGTAGATTTTGATGTGATTTTGGGTATGGACTAGCTGTATTCTTCTTATGCCTCTATTGATTGTCGGACCAGAGTGGTCAAGTTTCAGTTTCTGAGTGCATCCGTGTTTGAGTGGTCTGGGAATTCTGTGTTACCCAAGAGTCATTTTGTCTCTTACCTCAAAGCTAGAAAGCTTATTTCCAAGGGGTGTATTTACCATTTGGTTAGAGTCAAAGACACTAAGTCTGAGACTCCAACTCTATAGTCTGTTAACGTCGTCAATTAGTTTTCTAATGTTTTTTCGGATGATCTCCCAGGGATACCTCCTGATAGAGAGATAGAGTTCGGGATTGATCTTCTTCTCGGTACTCAGCCCATTTATATTCCTCCTTACCGTATGGCCCCTGCAGAACTTAAGGAGTTGAAAGAGCAACTCAAAGATCTACTAGATAAGGGTTTCATAAGGCCCAGTGTTTCTCCTTGGGGTGCTCCTGTGTTGTTTGTGAGAAATAAAGATGGCTCTTTGCGTATGTGCATTGATTACCGCCAACTGAATAAAGTCACCATAAAAAATAAGTACCCCCCTTTCGAGAATAGATGATTTGTTTGACCAATTGCAAGGTGCAAGTTATTTCTCAAAGATAGACCTTCGTTCCGGCTATCATCAACTCAAAGTTAGGGAGTATGACATCCCAAAAATAGCTTTTTGAACTCGTTATGGCCATTTTGAGTTTCTTGTTATGTCTTTTGGATTAACTAATGACCCAACAACTTTCATGGACCTCATGAATCAAGTGTTCAGACCATATCTGGATATGTTTGTCATAGTGTTCATCGATGATATACTGGTGTACTCCCGTATTGAGGATGAACATTCTGATCATCTCCGAACTGTCTTGCAAACCCTTAGAGATCACAAGTTGTTTGCCAAGTTCAGTAAGTGTGAGTTTTGGCTAAGGTTAGTTGCTTTTCTAGGTCATATCATTTCTTCCGAGGGTATTAGAGTTGAGCCCCAAAAGATTGAAGCTGTTAGAAATTGGCCTAGACCTATTTCTCCCACTGATATCTGAAGTTTCTTGGGTTAGCTGGCTATTACTGCCGTCTTGTTGAGGGTTTCTCCTCTATAACATCTCCTATGACTCGGTTGACCTAAAAGAAAGTGAAGTTCTTGTGGTCCAAATCTTGTGAGAAGAGTTTTTAGGGAGTGAAGACTCGACTCACTTCAGCCCCTGTTTTGACTTTGCCTGATGGTGTTGATGGTTTTGTGGTGTACTGTGATGCTTCGAGAGTTGGGTTGGGTTGCGTATTGATGCAGAAGGGTAAGGTGATAGCTTATGCTTCTAGACAGTTGAAACCCCATGAGAAAAATTAACCCACCCATGACCTTGAGTTGGATGCTATTGTGTTTGTTTTGAAAATATGGAGAAACTATTTGTATGGTGTCCATGTTGATGTTTTCACTGATCATAAGAGTCTGCAGTATGTGTTTACCCCAGAGAGAATTAAATCTTAGGCAGAGACGATGTTTAGAATTGTTAAAGGACTATGATATGAGTGTGCTGTTCCATCCGGGCAAGGCCAATGTTATGGCGGATGCCCTAAATAGAGTGTCCATGGGTAGTGTTTCGCATGTGGTAGAAGGTAAGAAAGAGTTGGCTCGTGATGTACATCGTTTGGCTAGATTGGGGGTTAGGTTGTTTGACTCTGCTGAAGGTAGTATAGGGGTTCAGAGTAGTTCCGAATCCTCCTTGGTTTTGGAAGTGAAGGAAAAGAAATACTTTGATGCTAGTTTTGGTCAGACTGAAGGAGTCAGTCAAGGACCAAAAAGTAGAGGTTTTCTCCCAAGGGGGAGATGGTATGTTGAGATTGCAGGGTAGATTGTGTGTCCCGAATGTTGATGATCTGAGATAGAGGATTATGGCTGAAGCGCACGGGGCGTGATATTCTATTCATCCTGGTGCTACCAAGATGTACCGAGACTTGCAGGAAATCTATTGTGGAGTGGCATAAAGAAAGATATAGCAACGTTTGTAGCTAAGTGTGCAACATGCCAATAGGTTAAGGTTGAATACAAAGACCTGGTGGTATGATGCAAGAGTTTATATTCCCACCTGAAAATGGGAAGAGATAAATATGGACTTTGTGATTGGTTTACCTCCTTTCCGACGCCATCATGATTCCATTTGGGTTGTGGTTGATAGGTTGACTAAGTCTTCTCATTTCTTTGCCTGTTCATACTTCATATACTGCTGAGGATTACGCTAGATTATATATCCGAGAGGCTAGTCAGACTGCATGGAGTTCCCTTGGTCTATCATTTTGGTTAGGGGTACTCAGTTCACTTCGCAATTTTGGAAAGCTTTTCAGAAGAGTCTTGGTACCCAAGTGCTTTTGAGTTCTGCTTTTCATCCGTAGACCGATGGTCAGGCTGAGCAGATCATCCAGACCTTAGAGGATATGTTGAGAGCTTGTACACTTGACTTTAAGGGAAGTTGGGATGATCACTTACTGTTGATAGAGTTTGCTTACAATAACAGTTTCCACTCTAGTATTGGCATGGCTTCGGTTTGATGCCTTATATGGGAGGAAGTATAGATCACCCATAGGTTGGTTCGAGGTGGGTGAAGCGGCTGTGAGTGGTCCTGATTCGGTATTTGAGGCTATGGAAAAAGTTAAGTTGATTAGGGAAAAGTTGAAAACTGTGCAGAGTTGTCAGAAGTCATATGCGGGATGTTAGAAAGAGAGACCTTGAGTTTGAAGTTGGTGACCTAGTGTATCTGAAAATTTCACCCATGAGGGGGGTGAAGAGATTCGGAAAAAAGGGGAAGCTTAGTCCCCGTTATGTTGGTCCTTACAAAATTCTTAGCCATGTTGGTAAGGTAGCTTATAAGGTCGAGTTTCCTTCTGAGTTATCCTCTGTTCATCCAATATTCCATGGTCTCCATGCTTAGAAAGCATATTAGCGATGCTGTGGTAGCGGATTCCTCTATGAGTGCTGACATTCAAGAAACTCTTTCTTCTGATGAGAGTCCTATTGAGATTCTTGATTTCAGTGTCCGAAGACTAAGGAACAAAGAAGTTCCCTTGGTCAAGGTGTTGTGGCGAAACCAATCTGTTGAGGGTGCAACTTGGGAAGCTGAGGCGGATATGCGATCCAAGTACCCGCACCTATTTTACGCGAACTCCGATCAAGCCGAAGGTACCGTTGTTTCCTAAATCATACACTTTTGATAAAAGTTGCAGCAGTTCAACTGTTATTAATTATGTGTTCAGCTGTAGTTTCTTGAATTTATGCATTCTATGTTGCATTCTAAGTGAGAAACGATGTGGTGATGAGTTTAACGAATGGTTTCAGTTGTATGCTCTATTCCCTATCTAATCTTGGCATGTCTAGCGTCATTCGAGAATGAATATTTCCAAGGGAGGGATGATGTAATACCCCGGAGAAATTTTTCGTAAAAAATTTTGTGCGTAAACGTTTTGCGTTCTATCTTCTAGAATGAATTATAAATTATTTCGTGTGGAATGTCTTAGATTATGACCCACTATTGCGTAGAGTATCGAATAAGATTTCCAACGATATGTGGATCATCCCAAACGGACACTCGAGCGACGAGTTATGAACATTCCGATCGAACTGTGAATAGTAGGTGAACAGTAAAACGTGCAGGAAAAAGTACTGAGGCCTGGCGTATTTTTGCTCCAACTTTATATGATCATAACTCCTTGTACACAATGATCTGGGTGAGATACTATATATCAACGGTAAGATATGAGAGTCCTCTTTCTAATGAAATTGGTTTCATCCAATTTGGATATCGGAGTAAAACGTTATGGTTGATCTACTTCAGACTATCAAAACTGTCCACCAAAGAATAGATTCGAGAATTATTTGATTTTTAGGGGCGTTTTGGTCATTTTCCCTCACCCAAAATCCATCCAAACCCTATATTAAAGCTTATTAGAAGCATTATATGTTATATTTCATCAAATTCCGTCAAAAAGAAAACCCTAAGCTCCTACATCCAATTTCAAGAACCTCCAAAGTTCACCGTTAATTCTGCAAAATTTATTCAAGATTCCAAGTTCCTAGTTCAAGAACTCCAAGAACCATCATTCAAAGGCACGATTAATATCTCAAAAATGAGTATCGATCTAAAGTTCATCATTCAAGGTATGTGGAGTTTTTCAACAAGAACTCTCTTTCGTTCTTGTGCCCAAAAGTAATTTTCTTTACAAAGGCATGATTTTTATTTGACTTTTACGAATTTGAAGCATGAACCCATATCTTATGATGATTATTATGAAATCTTGATGTTTATGATTTTGAAAGATGAATTTACATGTGTGGAGATATAAAGCATGAATCTTGAACGATATTTATCATGATTTTGATATTTGGGTCGTGAATCCCATTGAAAATTATATTTTTTTCAGAAAGTGTGTGTTATAAGCACATTGATGTTGAATAATTGAGATATTTTGAATGATTTGACCTTTTGGTCTTAATGGAGTTATTTTGAAATCGAGTGCGAAAGAAATCCACAACGCGGTTGATTTTTATAGATGTGAAGCATGATGGCTCTCGATGTATATTTATATATTACTGAAATTGTTTTGTTGTGGATTGTCTTTGAAATGATCTGAGCTAAGTCCGGGAAAAATCTTTAGCACCAAGCGGGAGGTATAAAGAGACCTTACTTCCCTAGAACTATGTGCCGCCGTAAGAGTGAGCCTGAGGCTTATTTATATAGTGATCACTAGTTTGTGTGGATTTGATATCGATAGTATTACTACGATGGCAAGGATAGGATGGCTCTCCCCAACGTGGGTTTTATGTTGGACTCCATGTAGGCTCACATTGTTTATGTCGGTTATAGGATCTCTCAGCGTGTGTGTGTTTCCTTGTGTCTATGGTGAATGGTGAAGTGATTTGAAAGTGGAATTGTGAAAGTTATTCTTTCGAAAGATTTAAATGATATTTACATTATGTGAATTGACATTCTTGATGAACTAAAAGTGATTGACAAATTATATGATGACTCACATGTGTTATTGTGCTTATTCATCCTCTCATGATTATGATGATATTCTTTGGGCTATGTGAGTCTTTTATACATCCTGCATATTTCTTATAAGTATTTATGATGATGATGTTTATACAACTGCATACACCCCCATTTACTCGGTTCCTTTCCCTAGTACTGACCCACATCTTCGGATGTGGACTGCATTTTTTCAGAATGTAGGTTCAGGTGCTCAGTTCCAGGTTCAATGGTGATTCTTCGGGCACGTTGTCCTACATCCTCTATTGTGATGATTCCTCATGTTCCGAGGACGTGATGTCTGATGTTGGTTTCACAAAATTGTTTACATTTAATAACTGAGTATGAGTCAGTTGGGGCATGTTTCAATGGCTCGCTGGTTTTATTGATTTTCTTAGAGGCTTGTCAGACAAGTATAGATGTTGGGAGTTGACTAATAAGTCATATTTTGTTATCTTTCTGAAATTCTTTTATTCTTGGATGATGATTACTATGTTGATATTTGAGGGTTATTTATGGAAACCCCGTTAATTTATGTTGAACTGAATGAAAATGTCTCAAAGGGTTAGCTTGGGGCTACTCGTAGCCTCAATTACCGTGTGACGCTCCGGGGGACTCGTTTTCCAGGGCTTTACAAATGGGGTGTACAAGCCGTGGAGTTTGAGCCGTGACTTGGCTCCTTTGCACTCAACACATTGGACGCAAATCCGGGCCACATCCTTGTACATTGTAGGCCAATAAAATTATTCTTCCAAAATTCCAAGGGTCTTCTCGACCCCAAAATGGCCCATTAGACCGCCATTGTGTGCTTCCCTCACAAATAATTCTCTCCATGAACTTGAGGGAATACACAATCGTCTACCTTTAAACAAGTATCCATCAAATTTGGTATAGGGATGGGAACCCCTATCCGTGACCCACCTATCCCTTTCCAACTCTTCACTTTCCCTATAGATAGGAGTGAAGTGAGGGTCATCGAGATATAAAGACTTGAGGCTTTCAGACCCTATCAACTTAGACGACAAAGTAGACACAAGCACATGTTTTTGGGACAAAGCATCGGCAACTACATTGTCTTTACCCTTTTTGTATTGAATAACATAAGGGAAAGTTTTAAGAAATTCAATCCATTTGGCATGCCGCCGGTGTTAAGCTTGTCTTGTGCCCGTAGATGCTTCAAGGATTCATGATCCGTTCGGATCATGAATTCTTTAGGCCACAAATAATGTTGTCAAGTGGCCAAGGCTCTAATCAAGGCATACAACTCTAAATCGTACGTAGAGTAGTTTAGAGTTGCTCCTTTGAGCTTTTCGCAAAAGTAGGCAATAGGCTTCAATTCTTGCATTAAAAACCGCGCCTATGCTGACTTTTCTTGCATCACATTCGACCTCAAAAGTCTTGTCAAAATTCAGCAATTGTAGCAAAGGGGCCGAGATGAGCATAGCTTTCAAGTCCTCGAAGGCCTTAGCTTGTTCATCTCCCCACTTGAAAGGCCGATCCTTTTTAATCACTTCGGTCAAAGGGGCGGCAATGGTGCTAAATCCTTTGACAAAACGTCTATAAACACTAGACAACCCCATGGAAGCTTCTCACTTCACCTACGGTTTTGGGAGTTGGCCAATTTTTAATGGCGTCAATCTTAGATTCATCCACTTCGACCCCTTTTAAGCTCACCACAACCCAAGAAATACAACCTCATGGACCCCAAAAGAACACTTTTCTAGATTAGCATAGACTTCTCCCTTTGGAGGACATCAAACACACATTGTAAATGCTTTACATGCTCATCTAAGGACTTACTATACAACAATACATCATCAAAATAAACAACAACAAACTTTCCGATAAATGGCTTCATCACATGATTCATTAGCCTCATGAAAGTACTTGGAGCGTTTGCCAGGTCGAATGGCATCACCATCCATTCATAGAGACCGAATTTGGTCTTGAAGGCGGTTTTCCATTCATCACCCGGTGCATATGAATTTGGTGATATCCACTCCTCAAATCAATTTTAGAAAACAAACACAAACCACTCAATTCATCAAGCATATCATCTAACCTAGGAATAAGGTGAAAATATTTTACCGTTATCTTGTTGATGGCTCGACAATCAACGCACATATGCCAAGTCCTATCTTTCTTGGGAACTAGTAGCACCGGAACCGTACAAGGTCTCATACTTTCCTTGATATATCCTTTGTTGAGGAGTTCCTTAACTTGGCGTTGCAATTCCTTGGTATCCATCGGGTTGCTCCTATAAGCCGGTTTGTTGGGCAATTGTGAACCCGGCTTAAAATCTATTTGGTGCTCAATTTCTTGAAGTGGGGGCAATCCTTGCGGTAATTCCTTTGGGAAGACATCTTGTAATCCTGCAAAACATGTGAAATAGGAGGAAGAATGGAAATGTTAGTGGCATTAGTGTTAAAACAATGAGCCAAGAGGGAGCACCGGAGTGTCCTCGTCATGATCCACAAATAATTCTTTCCTCCTATCCATCTTCACCCACACTTCCTTGCCCTTTATATATTAGGAGCCCCTCATTTTCCCCTACACCCTCACTCTCGGGTTCCTCTCTTTTTCCCACACTCTCGGCCTTCTTTCCCTTTTTCCTCAATTCCCGCATCTTTTGGTATAATTCATTCACTTGGGAAGGTACTAATGGATGAAGAGCGACCTTTCGGAATCCTTCTCAAGTGTACCGATTGGACCATCCATCATCTTTGATCGACCTATCGTATTTCCAAGGCCTTCCTAACAACAAGTGACAAGCTTGCATTGGAATCACATCACAAAGCACCTCGTCATGGTAGTTGGCTACCTTAAAACATATCACACATTGCCTTGTGACCTTTAACTCGCCGCATTCATTCAACCATTGCAACTTATAAGGACTAGTCTGAGGTGTAGTCGGCAATTTCAAGAAGTTAACCATTGCAACACTAACCACATTCGCACAACTTCCACTATCTATCACCATAGTACACACACTTCCCTTTACAAGACATTTAGTATGGAATAAATTATCCGTTGGCTAGCGTCATCTATCGCCTTACTAATTATGGCACGCCTCACTATAAAGTTTGGAACCATGCACTCCCCTTCTTGCGGATAAGCATCCTCACAATCATCCTCATCATATGGCTCATTTTTGGGTTTTTCTCCATCTTAAGGCTCGGCCTAATTCTTTTCTTTTTCAAAACCCACTTCCTCACCAAGGTAATACAATCTCCCTTCCCTTAGGATCACATTGCGCCGGTTTGGACATTCATTGGCTTTATGTCCCCAACCTTGGCACTTGAAACATTGGAACCCTTTAGGATTAGGATACTTGTGAGCTTCTTGATGGGGAGGGAATTTATTGACTGTTTTAGGCTCGGACAGCCTTGTAGTGGAGGGTTGGTCCTTGTTTTTGGGCCAACCCAAAGATGGTTGAACCACATATTTGCTCCTCGGCCAACCCCGATGTTGATAGTCCCTTTTCCTTGAACGATGACCTCTCTTTAAGCTCCCTTTCAATCTCAAGAGCCGCTAAGAAAATCCCTTCAACGGTATCAACTTGTGAAGCGTCAATGAGTGAAGATCTCTTTGTTTAACCCACACTTGAACCGAATGATGTCATGGCCAATTTGTTCTCCTCGATGATCAAGCTTCAACATTAGTTGTTGAAACTCGTCATAGTATGCCATAACACTTCGATTCCCTTGTCGCAAATTGTACAACCTAGAAAGAAACTCATGACGATAAATTTTGGGAAGATACCATTGCCTCATTAGGTACCTCAACCAAAACCATGGTGTTTGTTGTCCCTCTACCAACTCGTTGTCGAACCGCTTGACGTATTCCCACCAACTGTTAACATAGCCTTCAAAATGAGCTATGGCATAACAACTCTTCTTTTCCTCCGAGATATCATTCACTTGTAACACTTTATCACACGCCGACTCCCAAGTGAGATACACCTCGGGGTCACTTTCACCCTTAAATATAGGTAGGCTCAATTTGATGTTATTGATGCCTACGTCTCTCTCTAGGTATCAGTTTCCCCTTTCCCCATACCCTCGGTATCTTTATTGGATCCACACGACCTCCTCTCATCTCTTCCTCCCTTATGTAGGCATCGTCAAAGTCTCCATACCCTTCATAATCCTCTCTACCATATCCTCAAGGTGGACGGGACGATTTTGGACATTTGGAACTTGATTCGGTGGAATTCGATTTTGTGGAGGTGGTGGTCCTTTGGTTTAGTGGAGCTTGGAAGGGGGGGGGAGGCGGGTTCAGATTTTGTTGAGGCATTTGACATCCGAGTACCTCTAGCGTAACTTGAGACATTAGGGAATGGGTTGGTCTATTGGAGTCTCGGTTTAGAGGGTTATAAGTGGTTTGGCTTGCAACATTTTAGTGGAGCTAGTGAAGGATTTGGCAATTGTGGCCATATTTTGGGAGGTAACGGTGGCGGAGGAATTTCTATCATGTCCACTTGACGAAACATGTCGAGGAGTAGAAGGACGACAGTTTCCTTTGACTCTCTACTTGTTCTAAGATCCCACTAATAGTTGTCACTTCTCCCCTTGTGGCTCCCACTTCCGTACTCAACCTTTCAAGAGCTCGGGTCATAGCTCAAGAGTGACCCTCATATTCTCCATTTCATTAGAAATCTACGGTTTGAGACGTGGTTCTCTCCATTATCAAGGTATCACCTACACAAGAAACAAACAAGTTAGTTTAAAATCCCTCTCCTCACTCACACTCTCTTGGTTCACTCATACTCAAGTTCCACAAGAGTTGTAGATTGGCTAGGAACCTGTGAATCCGTAAGGTATAAGTATGCTCTTTCTCGAAATGGATTCTTGTTTGAAACTCAAAGAATTTTCGTCGGACTAGAGCCAAGAGTTACAACGTATTCAAACGACAAAAGCACACAAACAAACGTTGACTACGAACACAAGGCTTAAAGTGACTAATTGACAAGCTAGTAGGAATGTACTATTTTGTTAATTAGTTCTCAAGTCAATTAAAGGAAACTAGGAATCAATAATTAGAAACTAGAACATCCAAATTTGAGCTTAATTATCATGTGAACAGTAACAAGGGTGACGTGGCCGCATGTCAATGGCTGCGGGTCCACATAAATAGTTCATCAACTTGAAGTCTTAGTCCTCTTAGATCTTTTGTAATGGATGACTTGTTATTGGGATGGAAAACATAAAGTGTTGTAACATTTTTCAAACCCCTTTTTTTTTCTTTTTTCTTTTTCAAACTCAAAAGGTGATGTTTGACCTCACTAGTCCCACAAGACAAGGTTCCTTGTCTTAAGGAAAAGTGGTTGTCAAGTCTTGAAAGGGTGATGTGGCAAGTCTTCTCACAAACAATTTTCAATTTTGTCTTACAACCTTTTTGGATCTATTTATCTTTATAGAAGTTAAGACATAAGATGAGGAGAAGTTTAGGATGAACACAACATCAACACCTTCAAGAACGCAACAACAATACACCACAATGGTCACTTCCAAGTTTTTTTTTTCACAACATAATTCTCTTTTTCATTAAGCTCAACTTTAGATTTAGACACCCTTTGTGTTGATGAGAAATAAAACCAACACAAGAAACAACTAAACAAGTAAAACTTTTGTATATCTACAACCAATTTTTTTACCAAAATGTTCATGAACACACTTTTTGGTAAGAGCTTTCCCAGATTGTTTTTGTAAGAACAAAACCAAGCCTTGAGCTATGATACCAAATTATAAAATGCTAAGTGTGTATCAAGAGATTCCAACCCAACACAAGAACAACAAGATGAACAACAAAGTGCTAGTGAATCAAAAATGGCCACACTCGGCTTCACTAGGCTTGCAACACTTTGTTTGAACTAGGAAAGTGAGTTTAACAACAAGAACAACAAAGACAATATTGCTAGTGAATCGAAAGAGCCCCACACGGCTTCACTAGACTTTTATTTTCAACAACACAATGTTAACAAGATTTACAAAGAAAGAGATAGAAACTTGACACACAATATTCATTAATTTAAGAACCCTAACAACAGAAAGGACCCTAAGACTAATAAATATCAATACCAAGTTCTTACTTGGACCAATAGGAACTCAAAGAACCTCAAGAACCTAGTGTCTAGCCAAGATACAACACTAGTATCACTCTACTAGTGAGAATTTGGTTTTGGCCTCTCCAAATGACGAGAAAGAGAAGTAAAAATTTTTACAAGTCTTTGTTTCTTGAATAATAGGAATGAACTAAAGAAAGACTAGCTCTATTACATGGCTTATATAGTCACTTAGAAAGGAGGGGACTAAGGTCAAATTACCCTTGGCATTTAAGTGGGTGGGTTTGGGGTGTCTTGGTGGGCCTCTTTACATTTTATTAAATATAGGCCCTTAGATGGGCTCACAAGGTCCTCACACATGGCCAAGAATATGAATAAGGCTTGGAGTCGTTGCAACTCACATGCTTGGCTTCGTGTGAAAGGGTCTCGAGTTAGGAATTCCCGTATCAAGGCTGGGCTCTTTCTCTATTTTGAAAGGAAGAAAACAAATAACATTCTGAGTCAACACTTCCTTCATGGACTACCATACAATCCATAAATGGTACCACCATATTAGTCTACCACCACGAAAGGGTAAATCATTCTCAATCAACAGTTAGTCAACTATAAATATTTAATCACAAATGTCACCCTCACTCTAACCTCTAACCCTATGACTTCATATCACAAACTTCATGGTCTAATTTCACTACAAATAGGTAATGACACCGACACTCTAACTTATACTACTACTCGGGTGGAAATACAGTTCCAACAAACACAAGAACAATAAGATGAACAGCAAGTTGCTAGTGAATCGAAATAGGCCTCACACGGCTTCACTAGAATTTTGTTTTCAACAACACAATGATATCAAGATTACAAGAGATAGAAGCTTGATACACAATATTCAATGATTCAAGAATACACATCTTACTCTTGTCTTAATTGAATTAGTCATAAGAACGAGGACACAATTTTACACTAGGAAGCTTCTCTCCCATCCTTTGTGGGACTTCTAAAATTCTACTAGATAATCAGAGAATATCTGGAAACACCAGAGTGAGGAAGAAATTAAGATAACTTTTCTTTTCATATGGGTGACACCATAGCACGAATTAGAGTATGAAGGAGGAATATTCTGACTCTATAGCACGAACTAGAACATGAAGAAAAAAGAGACATTCCTAAATGCCTCGTAGCCTCCTGCTTATAAGTGTGGCGCGCTACGCACCCATAAACAAGACTCTACCTGACACAATTTTTGCAAAAACCCTGGGACCATGAACCGTGCTTTGATACCAAGTTTTTCATGATCCGAATCGGGCCCCTGGCCATGACGAGCATTCTCGAACCCGAAGGCCCGGAATGCCCTCTGTCTATCTGGTAATTATGCATATAATTCATATGATCAAAGTGATATGAAATAGACACAATAATACGGAAGCATGGTCAACAATTTAAAACAGTTAAAGGCCTGAAAACATGCCCAATAATATTTAATAAACATCTGCAATAGTCTGCAAAATCTCGACTAACATACTATCTCAATAACTGGGACAAGGCCCCCAGCAGACCAAAAACCATACTGAAGTAAATACCTAAATGACTAGGCATTCCAAATCAAAGAAGGCTCACCAATTGAACTCTGAGACAACCCTATCTGTAGACTCTACTGAGGATCTAGACCCCTAGACTGCGCCACAGTACCTGGGAGGAAGGGAGGGTCAGCACAATTGTACTGGCATGCGAAGCAATCCAAAATAGAGTAATTGAACATATATATATATATAATACGTGAGAGAAAATATTCATCAAACATTATGCACAAAACAGTTTCTAAAAAACACATAGGCACCTTCTGAAAACATGCAACCTGTCTGTACATTTCAAATTCTGATCTGTGTATTACTTCTGAGTTAGGTGGTATCCCCTACAAGTCTGATATTCCATGGGCAATATGGAATCTGCCATTGACTCAACGGGGAAGCCTCCAACCCGAGTATGCTACAAGGGTTGGAGTTCCTGAATCTGATACGCCACATAACACTTAAGTCAGCATATAATAATATACCCGGGTCGACAAACCACGGTTTTAGGCAATGAGTTGCTTAAACTCAAGCCCTATTCAGGGAGCCACCTAACATTTCTATATACCCATTTTGAACCTTTTCTGTACATGCAACATTTTGAATGTCTAAAATCATGATAGTCTGAAATGTTTATTAGTCTGAGTCTGATATGGCATTGGTCTGAATTGGTATCGTCATACCAAGATTTGCAAGTCATGATTTCTGAGCCATAATACATTAAGCTAAATCTTTTATTTAAAGCATAATTTAGACCACCAAAAATATGCAACTGATATAGAAGATTTCGTGGTTTCGAAACTCAAGTCAAAATCCTACAAAAACTTCATCAACATATGGTGGTCTAGTGCCTTTAGCAAATATATGCACTCTTTCATTACATGAATTATGAACATTAAACATTCATACTAGATTCCCTCTTTAGTGATTTAAAATCACCTTAAAATGATAACAAGAGTTCAATCATTTCATATAGTGTTTTTCAAGGATGCAATTGCAAAATAATCCATATGCTATGAGAAATCTGAGAGAAAATTCATAATAAAAGGGGAATTCACCGAAAATCATGCTCTCAACAAGAATTCATTCTTAAATACATGGTTTCATACCTTCATATTCTCAAATCACTTTGGGAAAGATCAAAAGACCAAAACAATGATGTTAAAATATTTAATACATGAAATATATACATAGATTCAAAAACCCATTCTAAAACATGATTTTTTTTATGCCCATGAGAATTTAGGAAAACCCCACGTACCTCTATTTTGGAAAATAATGGGTGCTTCTTGAAGCCTGTGGATTGGGGATTCCGAATCTCTAATCAATTTGAAAACCCACGGTTGAGTCTTAATTTATTTAGGTTTTTAGTTGAAACCCCTGGGAGTGTTCTTGAGAATTTTTAGATGAATGTGGATGTATTTTGAAGAATTGGGGATTGAATTTCGTGTTTATGGCTGAATAAGGGTGGGAAAAGGATAATTTTGCCCCAAAAATGGAGTGCTTAAGTCACTTGAAACCATTACATAGGCGCCGCATATGCTATCACCTATATTTACATAGGCGCCTCATATACTATCGCCTATATTTACATAGGCACCGCATATACTATCACCTATATTTACATAGGCGCCGCCTATGCTATCGCTATATACTCTCCAGTGGCCATGTGCGATTGGTTAGGCAACACATTCTAATTTTTTTTATAAGTCAAACCATAATTTAGGACTGAGACATCCTAAAAAAATAATTAATTAGAAATTAAAAAGAGAAAGCATGTCCCTTTTTATTCTTCAATAACATATGCTGCATGTGATTGATGATCAAGCTTGGCAAATACATGGTACAGAACTAATATTTTGGTTAAGAAAGAAGAAGGAATTTCTGGTATAGGATTAACATATTTGTGCACACCCATTTGGAGAGAATCAAAGAAAGTTTGGCCAACAATTCATTAGCTTTATTAGACAATGAGATGATGAAGTGTGTGGAATTGAATAGGTGTGCTCAACTGTTGAAACTTAGACAGACTATGCTTATGTCAGTGTAGAGACATACCTGATAAAAAAGAATTTTTATGGTCATAATTTCCTTGCTTGTACCTATTTTTCTGCACAATCTAATACAAAATTAGGTTAGAAAAGTAAAAAATTTAGAATTGGGACACACAACTAAATGTGCAAGACTGAATAGAATAAATTTTTTAGCTAATAAGATTTAAACAAAAAATGATTATTTTAGTCAATAATTGAGGGGGATTTTCATGCAATTTTAAATCATCCCCAAGTCTAACCTATTCGTTTCAAAATGCTCTCTACTTAGTGCCTTTGGTTCTTCCTCAGTCAATTAAGTAACCCACATAGTCAACATTTTTTTATAGCCCTCAAGAGTGAAATTGCTTTCCTCATCAGTTTCATAGTCATCCTCTTTCACAATTTGTTTTTAAATCTCCCTTGCTTCCCCCTTTCACCAGCACTACAAATCTGGCCATCTTTCAAATGATCCACTCCCCCTTTAAATATGGTGGAGTGAAAGAAAACCTTATTTTCTTTTAGTTTTGTGCCTTGAGCAAGCTTTATTTATGCACAAATTTTCTTGCCTCCTTTCACTCTCACCTGCAAAACAAATTAGGGGTTAACTTTATGAATCAGATTTCTTCTAGCCCATTCAGGCAACAAGTTACTTGACCTGTTTCCTCTGACTAGGTTTAGTTATCCTTTTCTAGGTCTGAGATAAATTATTTGTCAGATTTAGACTACTGGATCTGCTTTTGGCAGCAACTGGACATTCAGTGGTTGGATGTCCAAGGTTTCCACAAATATAGCACAAGTCTTGATAAGAATCAAGACCTTTGTGAAAACCCAAACCAGCTTTTTCACTGTGATATCTTTCACTCAACTTATGAAAAATTCTTGAGAAATTTGTCCACCTGTTTGCTCGTTCAAGGTCAAGTTTTAGTTTAAGAGACTTCTTGACTCAGTTTATTCACCATTTCTGTTGCATTATTGCACTCTTCTTTGTTACTTGGACCAATTCAAGTTCAACTTTTTTCTTGTTCTTTACTCTTGGTGTTTTTCCTTTTTCAGAGAGTGTCAATTTTAAAATTTCAGACTTAAGATCATTATTTGAGGAATCAAGTTGCTCAACCTGTTTATTGAGAGAGAGCAGTTTTCCTATTCAACAGTGGTTTCTTGCAAGTTTCTAAATCAATAAAATCATATTGATTCTTGCAAGACTGTTGAATAGCTCATCCCTATCAGAAGTTGATTCTTGAAAGTCATCAATTAGTGCACTCATCAACGAAATAAGTTTTGTTTTTGAAAACAAATACAATTTTTTATTTATGTTCAAGTATACTACCTCACGAAGCATCATCTTCTTCCTCCAAGTCTGAATCTCCAAGAACCATGTGTGCCGTTTTATCAACTTCATCATCATCTAAGTAGAATCCCCAAGCTGCTACAATTTTAGTTCCATAAATTTCCATTTCATAAATTCTTAAATTCCCCACTAATTCATCTAGGGTCATGCCTGCAAGATTCTTATTTGCTTCCCTGATTGCAGTCACCTTAGCATTCCACTTTGATTTTGGTAATACCCTCAGTACCTTCTCAACTTGTTCTTCCTCAGATATAACTTTTCCTAAGGAGGTCAGCTCATTTGTTAAGGTAGTAAGCCTTGTCATCATCTCATGCAAGGTTTCATTCTCCTTCATCTTAAATGCCTCATACTCAGTGAAGAGAAGAGAAATTCTGAATTTTCTTACTTGAGATGTGCCTTCATGAGCATTTACTAGGGCATCCCAAATTTGCTTAGCAGTGGTTCATGTTGATACCCTGTTGTATTCAGCAGGTCCTAATCCACAGACCAAAATATTTTTGGCGTTAGCATTATTCTTTAATGCCAATAAGTCATCAGAAGTGAATTCACTTCTTACTTTCTTGACCTGTTTCCCATTTTCTAACTTCATTAGAATAGTAGGACCATTAGTGATCCTATCCCATAACTCGTAGTCTTCCCCCTGAATGAATGTTTCCATCCTAGCTTTCCACCAAATGAAGTGAGAACCATCAAAGAGTGGAGGTCTAACAGTGGATTGACCTTCACTGTGACCAGTAGGTGGTGCGAAATTCATCATATTGATCTTTGTCTTAGGTGCTAGACCTTTTTAAGATAACCTTACTCTAATACCACTTGTTAGAGTTCGTGCGCTACTGATTATCTTATTTTCGCCTAACTGTTGCTTATCGATGGAACGGGTTTCCTGACATGTTCCACTGACGTGTTCTAAGGAAGCAGTAAAACAGAAAGTAAAGAACACAATGATTTTTACGTGGAAAACACCCGGCTCAAAAGGTGTAAAAAACCACGACCTGCACCTCTACAGGATTTAACCCTAACTTCACTAAATAACTCTGAGCCTCAACAACTGATTACAAAACTCTTGTAACTCAACAAATAGGAATTATAAACTCTAATCCCTTAGCTCAACAACGAGGAATTTATAAACTCTAATCTTTTGACTCAACAACTAGGAATTATAAAGCTTTAATTCCTAACTACACACACACCTCCCAAGGTATGTGTTCCCAAAGTCTCTGAGTTTTCCCCAACTCAAAGGACTATCTCCTAATTCAGTTTATAATACACTGAATCTAATATTATATTAATAGCTCAAACACTATGAACCACTCTAAAAATCAAAGCTAAAATCTCTTAGCTGGATTCTATACTTAGGTTCAGGTTCTACAATTGTGTTTCTTCAGTGATTGAGTAGCACTGTTCGTTGAAGTCAATCTGTCGATTGTGCTTTTCTGCCTTTGTAAGTGTGTGAATTACCCTGAATGATGCATCTTCTATTTAAGCACAACTCTCCAAAGAGTCATTCTTTATTTTAAACTTCTCTTTAATCAAAACTCTCATTACATAGAGTTCTACTTTCATGTGAGACTCCTTCTTCAATCCAACTCTTGTCTCCCTTAGTGTGTTGTAGTCAAACTTCAACTCTTTAAATCACACTTATCTTTCAAGTATTTTACTCACAACACAACTTCTTCAATTTCTCACGTGATCAGTAGCTTGAGAATATCAGATGCACTGAATTAACTCATATCAACTTGTTTCATTCATACTGTCATTCGATCAAAACTTCAAGGTTCCAACAAATGGTTATATAACAGTTGTGGACTTATTGGTGGCTCTTTAGGCGGACTAGGATACAATTTTGTTTGTCTATGGCTATATTTCACACATTTATTATTAAAGAAATAATTAATACCATAGAATCGTGCCTGATGAGAGATCTTGTTTTGAGTCCTAGAAATAGAAAAAAAAATCCAATAAAAAGTATTTCACTCTATTAATGATGTACGTTAGGCGAATTCAAATCAAGATCCAAACTAGTGTAACAAATGTCGAGTGGGAAGCCAAAATGAACCAAATAGAATCTAAGCTTGGCTTGGTCATCAAGAATCCACGAACTTAAAAAAGAAAAAAGAAAAAATTCATTAGTCAAAGGTGGCTACTTTTCTCTTTTCACTGACTAATCCTCCATTTAAAATAATAAAGAATGTATACCTTATATTAAACTAATCAATTAACCTGTCTTGCTCACCAAGAAGCACCATATTATAAAATGTGAAGCTCTTGGACTTACATTTCCATCAATCTAGCAACAATTACCAACTATGTTCTCTTGTCTCTCTTTTTAATTTTTTTTTTTTATCTAAGTGATCTTCACTTGATTTACATATACTTAATCTACTTATTACTAGAAAAAGATGAAGGATAAGGAGAAAATTAACAAGTTTTATGCTGCCTTAAAATCTTTTTTATCTTGCTTCTATAATATTGAGGATGATATCAAAAAGGTGAAAAATTCAAATATTGTACCAACATCTCATTTGGGACCAGAAGGAACAATGGTTAGTGCAGCCAAACACTTCTCTTCTGCCCAT